>OV049924.1:24730577-24843916 GCA_920104205.1 Eupeodes latifasciatus
TTAAACACTTCACTACTCACAGTGAGAGCACATAGCATAGCGAACCCTAAACCCTATAAAATCGACCCCATCCATCCATCCATCCATCCAAAGCCATCACCCTATTAAAATTTGTAAACGCGCAAAAGCCTCATTGAAATTAAATTAAATGTTGCGGCTTAAGGTGTTTTCTTGAACTGCCTATATCTTTTAAGTTATGTATATAAACATTTAAACATATAGAAAATCCCTATCCCTACAAGGGTTTTTGTTTGTCCTTATGTAGAAATGTAGATACTAAGAAGTCCTTATGTATATCCATAAGATTCCTTTGTCGGTCTTAAGATGTAAGTAGGTATGTAGCAGATAGTATAGTGCAAGCTTATTTGCATAATTATTTTCAAGAGCGTCGCTGTTAGTCGTCACGCATAATTAGTGGTAAAAAGTTAACCATTTTAACATTTCAAGAAATAATATAGAAGGAGCAATTAAGATGGTATCTGGTGATTCTAAAAATATATATTGAATTTTACATATGTGACCTGTTGAAAAACAGAAAATTGTTTGGCATTATTTGGGTAGATTTTGATCAAAGCGGACATAACAATTATGAAGTTGGTGGAGCTGGCAGGAAATGTAATGAAACAAAATGGGCTTTCAGACAATTTAAAATCTCAAATTGCCGAAATGTTTGTGTATCATTGATTTTAAGTACAAGCAACACATTATTTTATACATTGAATTCGACAATATTTATTAATATCTTTCATTTTCCAAGGACACGCTTAGTTTATTCCTTGAACTCAATTTAAGATGAGAATTTGAGCTTTATCACGAATTCCATTGTAATTGAAAACTTTTACGATTCTGGAGAAAAAACTATCACCAAAAACGATCTACGACAAGGGACCCCATATTATTCTTCGTTTAAATGTACACGTATGATACAAAGAAGCCTGGTATTTCACTCAATTATAAGAGTCTGTCGATTGAATTTTTCTAATACTATTCTCACGGTCAGTTGATTATAATCTTCACTATGTCTAAAGTTTGCGCAAAATGCGATCAATGTATAAAACGGGCCAAAGAAGTTAAATACGTTAAATGCGAATATTTCTGCGGTCGTTTTTTTCATAAAGATTGTGTCCAGATTAGTGATAACGATTTTGATATAATTTCTGATAAAAGATTATTCTGAAAATGTAACTCTTGTCTTAGTATTAATCTTTCTCAGTTTATGAACAGTTTCAATGAGCTTGCTTCGAGTGTAAATGATCTCAGAAGAGAGTTCTCTTCATTTAAAGTGTCTCAATTAAATTCTCCACCCCGCAAATTAGCAAAAAAAATCAAGGCGAACTCTTTTCCAATCCAACACGTCAATAACAATGACTTAATCTGCGAAAATAATGACCTGCCTTGTGGAAATATCAATAACCCTGTTCAATGCCCTTCATTAGATAATAATGTTCCCGGACCTTCAAATAAAAATAATTCAAACAATTCCGAGTTTGTTGTTGTTGAGAATAAAAAAAAAACCAGACAAAAAAGAGAAGCGAAAATAATCGGCACCGATACGTCAACAAACCTTAGTGCTATACCCAAAATCAAATGGCTTCATCTTTCTCGTTTCACCAACACAACTACTCCTGAAGATATTGTTAATTTCATTTCTGAAAAAACAAACATTCCTAAAAATTCATTTAAATGTTTTATGCTGATAAAAAAAGATACAAATGTTTCAGAACTAAAATTCGTTACATTTAAACTGAGTGTGTCACATGAACATTTATCAAAAGTGATGGATTCTTCGATCTGGCCCATACATGTTCAAGTTAAATATTTTTTAACTCTGGACAAAAAAGAGAAAACGCAAATTATACCTCCCGCGCCTCCGGGTGTCATAGCTCAGACCTAATATTTCAATCGCCACCCCCACCACCCTCGTCATCATCATCACCTTCAGCATCTTCGTCATCATCGCTATCTTTCATTGCACCATTCTTAATTAGATCGACTCTCTCTACTTCGCCATGCACTCCAACACTTTCAACATCACCGCTATCATCACCGACGCCGCCCGCGCCGTCGCCACTGCCATCACCACCACCGTCGCCATCGTCTTCAACAGCAACTAATGCTTCTCATATGCCTTCTCACTCCGATTCTTATAATTTCCTTGGTTATTATCAAAACGCTGGCGGAATGCGCACAAAAATGCAACAATTGCTGCTGTCGTCGTCTTCAGAGCAATATGATTTCTTAGTATTTACTGAGACATGGCTAACTGAAAATCACAACAATGCAGAGATGTTTAATTGTCATCAATACTCTGTGTTTCGTAAAGACAGATGTTCTCTATCCACAGGACTAGAAAGAGGAGGAGGGGTGCTACTTGCAGTGCGTTCTATATATGCTTGTGCTGAATTGTCATTGCCAACATCAAATAATTCATCTTATGACATTGATCAAATTATTATCAAGGTATCGTTAAATTGTAACAAAGATATTTTAATAATTGTGAGTTATATTCCGCCTAAGAGCCACATTGATTTATATAAAGATCACATAAATAATTGTATTTACTATATTTCTAAGCTAAATAGTAATCAACATGTCATTTTGGTAGGTGATTTTAACTTGCCGAATATAAATTGGGTATATGACCCTGATGAAGGTCTTCTTGTTCCATTTAATGTAAATAATGAGTGTGATTCCTTATTTATTGATTCGCTATCAACAGTTGATTTGATTCAAGTGAATAATTGTAAAAATAGTTTAGATAGAACACTTGATTTATTATTTGTTGATAAAGACTTAAATGTATCCGTAAATAGTTCTATTTTTCCTATATTTCCTAACACTACACACCACATTGCTTTGATATTTGAATTTAAAATATTGAACTTTTTCAAATTAAAAATGCCCTTTTATTATAAATATAATTTCTGTAAAGCTAATTTCAATAACATTGCGAGTCACATAAATAATAATGTATCGCTGCCTTCAACTTTAATTCAATCGTGCGAACTGTCTGATTTTTACAACAACTTTCTTAGTTCTCTGAAAGGAGCTGTCAATCTTTTTGTTCCTAAAACTAAAATAAAAAATGCCTCAAAGCCCCCATGGTATAATGGACGGCTAATTAATTTAAGTAATAAAAAAAACAAAGCTTACAAATCGTTGCGAAAGTCTTCGTCTGATGCCAGTTTGCGCAATATTTACAAAGAATTGGAAAGGAATTTCAATGTTCTAAATAAATTTTTATATAAAAACTATATTTACTCCATGGAATCCAAGTTGAAAGACAACAGTAAATGTTTTTGGAGTTTCATTAAAAACAAAACAAAATCGAACGGATTTCCTAAAAGTATGCAATATTTAGGTTCGACTTTAACAAGCTTACCAACTATTTGTGATGCTTTTGCTAATTTTTTTAAATCAAATTATATCGATTCCAACAATGTCACAAGCACTTCACTTAGTCAATCCGTGAATAGTTTAAACATAGGTCACTTGAGTATTACTTTATTAGAAGTGGAAATGGCGCTATCTGGTCTAACTGAAGATAATAATTCTGGACCGGATGGAATTCCGCCCATCGTATTAAAAAATTGTTCTACCGCTCTCTTAGAGTTTTATATTTAGTCTTCAATAGTTCACTAACATATGGTGCATTCCTACAAGAATGGAAAACGTCCTTCGTTACTCCAATTCACAAATGTGGTCCAAAACAGGAAATATCAAACTACCGACCTATCAGTAAGTTGTCTGCAATACCTAAATTATTTGAAAAAATTGTTTGTGATAAATTGAAGTTCTTACTGAAAGAAACCATATCCCCTTATCAACACGGATTTGTATCGGGTAGATCAACTTCCACTAACCTAACCATTTTCACGAATTGTATTCTCAATTCATTAGAAAAGGGTTACCAAGTGGATGTTATCTACACAGACTTTGCAAAGGCATTTGATAGGGTGCATCATAAAATATTACTACAAAAATTAGAGTACATAGGATTTCACTCAAATATGCATAAATGGTTGACAGCCTATCTAACTGGACGTAATCAGCATGTTTTTATAGATTCTATTATCTCTAACCCGATTTCAGTAACTTCTGGCGTCCCGCAAGGGAGTCATTTAGGACCAATTCTGTTCCTTATTTTTATAAATGACCTTCCTGATGTTCTTATAAACTCAATGCGCCTTATGTTTGCGGATGATCTGAAATTTTTTAGATGCATAAAAAATATCGCTGACTGTAAGCTTCTCCAAAATGATATCCCCAATCTTACCAATTGGTGCAAAACAAATCAATTAGCCCTAAACATAACTAAATGACAATGTTTTTCGTTCTCCCGTCGTTTGTTACCTGTCGCTTACGATTATAGCATTCAAAATCATATTCTTGAAAGGGTTTCAGTGAAAAAAGATCTTGGAGTCATTTTTGATTCCAAGCTTAACTTTATACATCATATAGAATTCATGGTGAATAAGGCTAACTCTATGCTGGGTTTTATTTCACGCAATTCCTTTGGTTTAAGTGACCCTTACACACTTAGAGCCCTTTACTTTGCTTATGTTAGATCGATCCTAGAATATTGCTGTGTTGTGTGGAACCCACAGTACAATGTTCATATTACAAGAATAGAAAAAGTTCAAAAAAAGTTTACAAGATTTGTAGTAAAGAAACTAGATTGGAACATTGAAATGCCTTCATACAATGTAAGATGTCAGCTTATTGGCATTCAGACATTAGAAAACCGCCGTAAAATGTTTGCTATAGTTTTTATCAATGATATTTTATCATATCATATTGATTGTGCTTTTCTGTTATCTCTTTTAGATTTGTACGCTCCTTCAGGAGAGCTGAGAATTCGTACCCTATTCCGAGAAAATATTCATAGAGTAAATTACGCGTATAATGAACCTATTACTCGCAGTGTTAGGGAGATTAATAATGTATCGAATAATTTTGATTTTAATTTTCATTTGAGTAGAAACTCATTCAAAAATATGTTAAATTTGTATTTTTTATCAAATTAAATTTATGTTAATTCTAATGTTAATTTAAATAGTATGATGTTCAATGTACGTTTATAAATACTTCATTATTCTATTTGAGATTGTTAACTCTAATTGATGTAAAATATATAAATAAATAAATAAATGTTGACCGCGGCTGCGTCTTAGGTGGTCCATTCGGAAAGTCCAATTTCGGGTAACTTTTTCGAGCATTTCGGCCGGAATAGCCCGAATTTCTTCGGAAATGTTGTCTTCCAAAGCTGGAATAGTTGCTGGCTTATTTGTGTAGACTTTAGACTTGACGTAGCCCCACAAAAAATAGTCTAAAGCCGTCAAATCGCATGATCTTGGTGGCCAACTTACCGGTCCATTCCTTGAGATGAATTGTTCTCCGAAGTTTTCCCTCAAAATGGCCATAGAATCGCGAGCTGTGTGGCATGTAGCGCCATCTTGTTGAAACCACATGTCAACCAAGTTCAGTTCTTCCATTTTTGGCAACAAAAAGTTTGTTAGCATTGAACGATAGCGATCGCCATTCACCGTAACGTTGCGTCCAACAGCATCTTTGAAAAAATACGGTCCAATGATTCCACCAGCGTACAAACCACACCAAACAGTGCATTTTTCGGGATGCATGAGCAGTTCTTGAACGGCTTCTGGTTGCTCTTCACTCCAAATGCGACAATTTTGCTTATTTACGTAGCCATTCAACCAGAAATGAACCGAACACTGATTTTGGTAATAAAATTCAATGATTTGCAAGCGTTGCTCGTTAGTAAGACTATTCATGATGAAATGTCAAAGCATACTGAGCATCTTTCTCTTTGACACCATGTCTGAAATCCCGCGTGATCTGTCAAATACTAATGCATGAAAATCCTAACCTCAAAAAAATCACCCCATAAACAAATACAAATTTGATGAATGAAATTAATTTGGAAGATATCGAGAACCGAACATCAATTTTACAAATTTGCGTACTATTTTTTGAAGATTTTATTTTTTTTTATGAAAAAATGGACTGTTGGATGTTTATAAAAAAATAATGAATATCGAAAAACAATAGTTTCTGTGAAATAAAATATGTTTGAAGCCAATATTTTTAATTTTTGAAAAGACATTTGAGTCGAAAATCAATGCTTACCAACTTTAAGTAATGTTTTTTTTAGGTTTTTATTTTTTGTAAAAAAAACTGTCAATTCGATGTTTCTCAAAGTTTTATCCAATGTTAGAAACAATATTTCTTATAAAATAAAATTAGTTCAAAGCTAATATCTCAAAGTTTTAAAAAGATATTTACGTCGAAAAACAATTTTTACCAACTGTTGTTAATTTTTTTTAGGTTTTTAATTTTTTCTAAAAAAACTGATAAATCGATTTTTTTTTAAATATTACTGAATGTTGACAACAATATTTTTTAAAAGATAAAAGTAATTTAAAGTCAATATCTCAAAGTTTTGAAAAGATATTTGAGTCGAAAATCAAATTTTACCAACTTTTGTTAATTTTTTTTTTTTAGGTTTTTAATTTTTTTGTAAAAAAAACTGTCTGTTCGATTTTTCTCAAAATTTTACGAATGTTGAAAACAATATTTCATATAAGATAAAAGTAGCTTGAAGCCATAGTCTAAAAGTTTTGAAAAGATATTTGAATGGAAGATTAAGTTTTACCAACATTTATTAATTCTTTTTTTCAGTTTTGTTTTTTTAGTTTTTGTAAAAAACTGTCTATTCGATTTTTCTCAAAATTTTACCAGATGTTAAAAACGTTATTCTTCGTGGCACAAAATTTGTTTTGGAGATGAAATCATATTTTAGTAAAATTTTCGAGGTGACAAATTTTTTTTGTTCAGTTTTTTTTTGATTTATAAAAAAAACCGTTAGTTGGATTTGTTTCCAAAAATATACTTGTTTTGTATCACGTTACAATAAACATATAATATACAATTTAATTCAAGTCTCTAGCGTCAATGGTTCGTGAGATATTTAGGGTTAACACAAATTTTTACCTTCACTGCCATGGTAAAAAAATCACCCATGTAATTTTCTTAATTATCTGTATAAAAATTTATTTGAAGTCGATATCTCTTCTGGTTCTTGAGCTATGGACGACGAAAAAATCGTCGCTAAGGTACGGACGTACGAATGTACGTACACATGCACTCACAGACATCTTTCTACAAATCTTTTATTTCGACTCTAGGGGCTTTGAAACCTCGAGAAATGTCAACATTTTTAATTCGACAAATTGGTTAACCCTAAATATCTCACGAACCAATAACGCTAGAGACTTGAATTAAATTTTATATTATATATTGTAAAGTGATACAAAACAAGTATATTTTTGGAAAAAAAATATAAATATAAATCAAAAAAACTGAAAAAAACAAATTTGTCACCTCGAAAATTTAACGACTAAAATATGATTTTATCTCCAAAACAATTTTGTGCAACAAAGAATAACGTTTTAAACATCATCGTAAAATTTTGAGAAAAAGCAAATTAACAGTTTTTTTTATAAAAAACAAAAACCTAAAAGAAACATTACTCAAAGATGGTAAAAATTGAAATTCGACTCAAATACCTTTTCAAAACTTTGAGATTTTGGCTTTAAACTAATTTTATCTCTTAAAAAATATAGTTGTCAACATTCAGTAAAATTTTGAGAAAGATCGAAGTGACAGTTTTGTTACAAAAAAATAAAAACCTAAGAAAAATGTAACAAAAGTTGGTAAAAATTGATTTTCGACTTAAATATCTTTTCAAAAATTAAAAATATTGGATTCAAACTTATTTATCTCACAGAAAATATTGTTTTCGATATTCAGTATTTTTTTTTTATATAGAAATCCAACAGTCCATTTTTTCATAGAAAAATAAAACCTACAAAAAATAATACGCCAATTTGGTAAAAATTGATGTTCGGTTCTAGATATCTCGTTAATAATAAAGGATATTGACTTAAATTCGTTCATCTGATTTGTATTTGTTTATATAAGAAATAAAAACTTTTAAGAAATGCTACTAAAATTGGTAAAAATTGATTTTCGACTTAAATATCTTTTCAAAAATTAAAAATATTGGATTCAAACTTATTTATCTCACAGAAAATATTGTTTTCGATATTCAGTATTTTTTTTTTATATAGAAATCCAACAGTCCATTTTTTCATAGAAAAATAAAACCTTCAAAAAATAATACGCCAATTTGGTAAAAATTGATGTTCGGTTCTAGATATCTCGTTAATAATAAAGGATATTGACTTAAAATTAATTTCGTTCATCTGATTTGTATTTGTTTATATAAGAAATAAAAACTTTTAAGAAATGCTACTAAAATTGGTAAAAATTGGTTTTCGACTTAAAATTTCGTTAACAAAACTAGATTTTGTAATAAAACAATTTCATTATATATGTAAAATGTTGTTGTTGAAATTTTTAAGAATAAATCAACTGATAACTTTTTAACACAACACGAAAATTTACAAACTTTTAAGCAAGACAAAGCGACAGACGGGATGGGAAGTTATCAGTGTGGGTCGCATCCCAACCTCTTTTTCATTATGAAATTTGAACGTTGAAATTATGTGCGAAACACATACTACACCATTTAAATGACCACCACGCCAATTGTTGCAATCCTTGATTCTTTTAAGTTAATTTTCGACCACTTTTTGGGCACATATTGGGCCGTATCTCAGCCATAACTTGCTCAAGAGTTAAAGGTTTATCTGCATAAACACGACCTTTCACGTAGCCCCACAAAAAGAGTCCATCGGTGTCAAATGGCGTGATCTT
Organism: Eupeodes latifasciatus; assembly: GCA_920104205.1. Taxonomy (NCBI): domain Eukaryota; kingdom Metazoa; phylum Arthropoda; class Insecta; order Diptera; family Syrphidae; genus Eupeodes; species Eupeodes latifasciatus. The sequence continues at coordinate 24,739,380 of OV049924.1, forward strand.
GGTGGCCAGTTGATATCCCCACGACGAGAAATTACGCGGCCAAGAAATGTCTCTCGCAATAAAGCCATATTCGGTCGAGTTGTGTGGCATTTGGCACCGCTTTGTTAAAACCACATATTCTCCAAATCGTATTCTTCAATAGCAGGCAAAAAAATCGGTTATCATATGACCATAACGATCCGAACTGAAGTCGTTCCATCGTCTTTTTCGAAGAAGTAAGGTCCAATCACGTCTCCGGACCAAAGAGATCACCAAACAGCAAATTTTTGTGGCTGAAATGGTCTCTCTTCAATTACTTGAGAAGTCTCAGAACCCCAAATACGACAATTTTGTTTATTAAAACACCTGTTGTTCAAATTGGTTTTCGAAAGCGACGTTAAGCCCATAACTCTTACCTTAATTGTTTGGAATTTTTTTTTTCAAAAACAATTTGTGCTTGCCTATAAGAACCTTGGCAATTTTCAACAAAAAAATGGTGAAAGATGAGGGAAAATTCACACACTCGATGAGTCGTCATTAAAATAATCATTTTCTTGTTAATATTATATAAATATGTACATCATTCTATTTTCTTATATGTACATAAGTATAGATGTCAGCTTCGAATATTCCGTGTACAAAATTTTGTTTAATCATCTAAATTCTTTTTTTTTTTTTTTCATATGAAACAAGTATCCGAAAACAAAAAGAAAGACCTCCATATCCACATTACCTATAACCTATTCCTAAACATCTTTGGTTTACGGATGAAAAAATTTATTTCCTATTATGAGTATAGAAAAAGAAAAACATTTTCTTTTCGTAACTTCTTTCTAGAGTCTTCCTTGGTACTCGGTAAATCATCATAGTCATCGAGTGTTGGTCAAAGATTTGTTCAGCATGAAAGGAATTCCTAATTAGATATAGTGGGCAGTTACGAGGATATGGAATACCAGGAATTATGATGTTGTATATATAAGTTTCAGATTTAAAGGTGAAAAGTTACTCAAGTAAAAAAAGCAAAAACAAGACAAAAACAAATTAACAGTAGGTTATAATAAATTAATCATTATAATCTATGAGTAAGTGAGAAAATGATCCAAGAATACTAATGTAATACTCCTCTTTAGGTAAGAAGTGTATCACTTAAGGAGCGACTTAAGTAGACATTATGTCGCCTTAGTGATATTGACATGTTTGTCCTTTCTTATTTAATATTTTGATGGTGAATTGAGGAAAAACAAGACACACAGTAGTTAATCGATAGTTCCTTGTAAAACGTGTCGCTAAGGAGTATAGACCAAAAAAACAATCGTTGAAGAAATTATACTTTAACGAAAATCATCCCAATTTTTAATATCGCTTCTTTGCTTCTGGCTACACATCAGCCACATCCTTAGAGCTTAAAGTTTTTGTTTTGCAACATCACTTATTTTTCTTTGTTATGTCTTCTATATCCCAAAAAGGACTTTTGTGTATAGTATTTCAATCCTGTGTATTTCAATGTGGTGTGTGTTGTTTCTTTCTTCGCTATTTTTGAAACATATAAAAAAGTTCGACCAAAGTCGTAAAAGTCAAACCATTAACACTATAAAGCTAGTTAAAGGAACTTTTGGGAGTAGATTTTACCTAACATGGAGAATAAAGTGTAATAAATTATGCCAAAAAAAAAGAAGGACTTGCCCATCCCACCGGCATCGGCACCAGACTTGACTATAGAAACATCCTCGTAAGAACTTCACTTCACTTCAGTTAAAGTTAAATGTCGCTCTCTTTGGATATGCGTTCTAGTTTCTGGTTATTTTTGTATGACGTTGTGGGGTAGGTACAGTTAGAGGCTTATACTATACGGAATAGGAGTTTTGGAGGAAATAATTCAAATTTATGTTTCATTGCTCTGCAAGGAGTTTTATTTTCAATTACTGTTCAAAAAAAAAAAAAAAAAAATTATTGCCGACTGAGTCAAAAAATATATATCAAGGCATCCTGTCGTCGGAAGCTTTTGCACCTTTTCCTCATTTTGTTTTATTTTTTTCTAATTTTATTTTTTCTGAAACTTTTCTTTTTGAAGGTCCATTGGTTAAGGTTTTTTTGTGTTATATAAAAGTGTAGTGAAAATTAAAGAAAAAAAAAGTAACGAAAATAATAATAATAATAATTCTTCAAGGGAAAAAGTGAAATCAGATAAAATATTCATTAGACCCGAAGATGGCACTTAAGAGAGGTACTCGTATAAAGCTAACTCTCTTCTCTAGACGACAAAGACTATGATGACGGAGGACGAAGACGACGAAAGCGTTATATAACGTTAAAGTGGTTTTTATGTCGAAATTGTGAGAAAGAAATCAACCGAAAAGGACTTAAATACGGGATATTTTAAGACTTGCGTCAGTTTAATGCAATGAATCATCATTAGTGTTATATCTACTTCTATAGATACTTGTACCTTATATATGTAGAAAAAAAATGTGGATAAATTATGAAATGTCATTCAGAAGTTATTAAAGATATGCGATGCGTTATAGTTGTTATAGAGGGAAGACTATTTTCTTTTGTAGATGATGATGATAATGATGTGAGTTGAATAAAATATTTTAATACGAAAAGTGCTTACTATGTCTAATAATAATTAAGTTTCTGTTTTAAATCAATATCAAGAAAATAGGAGATGTGAACAAGGCTTAATTTTTAGCTAAGAACCTTTTTTTAACAGACACAGGTCTATTCAAAACCCTTGTTTGATTCACGCCACACCACGTTAACCATAGACAAATTGCGTTCATAAGGGGGTTTTAACTTGCCATTAGCAGTTATTATAATCATTTTGTAAAATTTTGAAATTTGTTCGACGTTTGAAAGGCTCTTGATTCAAAATGTATAGTTATCAGAGATATTGTATTTCTAAAAATTAAACAAGATATGACTTCAATATCTTGAAAACAAATCAAAACTCTAAATATCCATCCCTAACTTATCCAAAGGGTTCAAATCGTAGCTCTGAGGTGTTAATTGATGTAGCCGAGACGGCTAATAACATGATTTTGGAGTTGGATGCGCGAAAGATTCATCGCGATATGGCACGCGATCCTACATTTCTAAATCCAGGTCTTCAATTTCAGATACAAAAAAAACGAACCGTATAAAACGGCTCTAACTCCCGTTTACCGAAATATTGTTACCGACTTCATTCTTGAAAACAAAAAATGGGCACTCTTTGGTTCTCTGAGGGTGCATTGGCTTTTCGACAATAACATAGTTTTTTCTGATCCCCAGATTTTGAAATTTTGTTTGTTAAAACACCAAGCAACTTAGATGAAAATGCACCTCGTCAAAAGACATGATTTTTCGCCTAAATTTCAATTCAAGCCTCTCTAGGTCCAAACCTTGCAAGCGAATACTCCCAAGTACCGTCTATTTTTTGTCTTCAAATATTTAATTACTTACTTACTTAAGGTGGCGCTACAGTCCTATGTGAACTAGGGCCTCACCCAACAAACTTCTCCATCTAGCTTGGTCCCTAGCTAGCTAGATGTCTCCAGTTTCGCGCTCCAAGTTGGGTGAGGTCACTTTTCACTTGTGCGCGCCACCTGATCCGCGGTGGCGGACCGTAGATCACACAAAGGGTGCAGTGTCATAAGTCCGTAAGTCATAAGTCCGTAAAGGACTTATGACCCTCTTAGGTGGGTCAAAACTTCATAAATCGATTATGAACTTATAACCCACGTAAGTGAGCCAAAAGTCCGCAATAAAAAGAGCCATAAGGTCTTAAGCAAAAAAATTTAAGATTGATTGAAATTTTTGAAACTGGAGAATAAAACAAGTTTTTTTTAATTGATAGCACGGCGTACTAACAGCTAGGTATGTAAGGGGGGCATGCTGCCCCCTGCAACCCCCCCGCTTGGGATCACTATAGGATTTCGGGTGGGTGCGAGTTTGGGTACATGCAAAGAACACGAATGCGTTGTGATTCTTTCATAACTGTGAGCCATACTTGCTTTTTTTTTGTTGGGAATTTCTTTGATTTTAGTGCTCAAATGCAAAAGTTCTTTGCATATACCCAAACTCGCACCCACCCCAAATCCTATAGTGATCCCAAGCAGGGGGGTTGCAGGGGGGCAGCATGCCCCCCCCTTACATACCTAGCTGTTAGTACGCCGCGCCGCCGTGCCGTGCTATCAATTCAAAAAAACTTTTTAGCAAAAGTAGCTATTCTAGACAATAATTCAACCATTTTTTTAATGATCCTTTCCTTTAAAAATACATTTTTTTCATATAATTTTTTCAAGCATTCTATGTAATTAATATTTTTTTTTCGCACGCACAAAAAAACAAGCCCAGTTTCAGAAAAACTCGAATGAAGTGACGCTTACAAGTCAGATCTATCAAACCCAGATTATGTTTTCATTGAGCATGTTAAAACCATGCTCTTGATTTCTATTTACCGATGTAAGATTTAAAAGAGAGAACTTATCATTGAAGGTTGTAAAAAAAGACATGCTACTAGGTAAGTGAAAGGAACGCAACCAATAACAATTTTCGTAAGCATTCGCTTCTCAGAAAGAATGACTCCAAAAAACCGTAAGCTTTGGGTCAGAATTTCGTTGGAAATTTTGACGGACTTTTGGCTCACTTACGTGGGTTATAAGTTCATAATCGATTTATGAAGTTTTGACCCACCTAAGTGGGTCATAAGACCTTTACGGACTTATGACACTGCGCCCACACAAAGAACTTTTCTCTCGAAACGACCCAAGGTGCTGGATTCCAACCAGGCTACTCAGCTACGTACCAGCTGTTTCTGTTTACAAATAACGGCTTATCCATTTTTTTTCAGTTAAAATTCTGACATTTACGAAAATCGATCGCTTAACTATCGCTCAGTTTGAAGAGAATGGATTCATAATAGATATGGGAAGGTTCCTGCATCATCGCTGCTGTAAGTGAAAGTGTTGCCGAAGACCCGAATGTGTCGGTTCCTCCTCGTTCTCAGGAATCAGGACTTTTTTACTGCACATTATGGCGTATTTTCAATTTGTATCCATACATACATTCATATAAAGTCTAGCTCACGCAACAACTGAAGCCAGCTGACCATTCACAACGTTCGTAGACACGTCGAATGAGTAAATTGAACAACAGGCGGATGGCGATTTTTCGAACTCGGTTGGTTATTTTATTAATAATCAAAATTGTCCTATTTGGGGTTCTGAGAGTCACCGTCAATTCGGAGCATTATGCCCATATAATAAGAATACGACTTGGAGAATATCTGGTTTTAAAAAGACGGTTCCACATGCCACACAACTCGATCGAATTCGATTCGCGACGTTTTTTTCGTCGTCCATAGCTCAAGAATCAGAAGATATATCGACATCGAATACATTTTGTTATACAGATAACAGTGCAGAAAGATGCAGAAAGGGCTCTCAAGAAAATTGCGTGGGTGGTTTTTTTTTACCATAGCAGTTTAAAAAAAGGTGACAATTTTGGATAACCCTAAATATATCATGAACCAATAACGCAGGAGACTTGAATTTAATTTAACGTGATACCAAACAAATATGTTTTTGGAAAAAATTCCAATTAACTGTTTTTTTTATAAATCAAAAAAAAACTGAAAAGAAATATATTATTTACCTCGAAGATTTCATACCCAAAACAATTTTGTGCAACGAAGAATAATGTTTTTAACATCTGGTAAAATTTTGAGAAATATCGAATTGACAGTTTTTTTATAAAAAATAAAAACCTATAAAAATACATTCCTCTAAGTTGGTAAAAATTGAATTTCGACTCAAATATCTTTTCCAAAATTTAAGATTATGGCTTTCAACAAATTTTATCTAATAAGAAATATTATTTTCAACATTCGGTAAAATTTTGAGAAAATCGAATGGATATTTTTAAAAAAAAAAAAAATAAAAACCTAAAAAAATATTAATAAAAGTTGGTAAAAATTTATTTTCGACTGAAATATCTTTTCCAAAATTTGCGATATTGGCTTTAAACTAATTTTATCTTTTAAAAAATATCGTTTTCAATATTCGGTAAAATTTTGAGAAAAATCGAATTGACAGTTTTTTTTTACAAAAAAAAAACCTAAAAAAACCAATACTAAAACTTAATAAAAATTTACTTTCGTTTCAAATATCTTTTTAAAAATTAAAAATATTGGCTTTAAACTTATTTTATTTCACAGAAAATATTGGTTTCAACGTTCAGTACATTTTTTTTAAAAATCCAACAGTCAGTTTTTTCATAAAAAATTAAAATCTACAAAAAACAGTACGCAAAATTGGTAATATTTGATGTTCGGTTTTCGATATCTCGTTAACAATAGAAGATATTGATTTCAAGTTAATTTCATTCTTCCAATTTGTATATTTGTTTATATAAGAAATAAGTTGTTTTAATATAAGAAATAAAATAAGAAATGCTACTAAAATTGGTTTTTGATTAAAAATCTCGTTAACAAAAAAATTATTTCGAAAGCAAACTATGTATTTCATTATATGCGAAATATTATTAGTAGTTTTTAATTTTTAAGAATAACGCAACTGAGAACTTTTTTAACAAAACACGAAAACCTACAAACTTTTAGGCAAGGCAAATTGACCGACAGGATGGGAAGTTATCAGTGTGGGTCGCATCCCAGCCTCTTTTTTTATTTTGTATTTTATTTTTAACTTCCCATAGGAAGTTATTGTAATGGGTCCGATTTGTCAAATTGAAAATTTTGACATTTCTCGACGTTTCAAGGTCCCTAGAGTCGAAATAAAAGATTTTTAGAAAGATGTCTGTGCGTGCGTGTGTACGTTCGTTCGTACGGACGTATGTCCGTACGTCCGTAGGTTCGTGATGTTTTTTTTTTCGTCGTCCATAGCTCAACAACCAGAAGAGATATCGACTTCAAATAAATTTTGTTATACAGATAATAAGGCAGAAAGATGCAGAAAGGGCTCTCAAGAAAATTGCGTGGGTGGTTTTTTTTACCATAGCAGTTTAAAAATAAGGTGCAAATTTTGGTTAACCCTAAGTAACCAAAAATTTTTACGACTAAAATATGATTTCATCTCCAAAACAATTTTGTGCAACGAAGAATAATGTTTTTGTCATCTGATAAAATTTTGAGAAAAATCTAATTGACAGTTTTTTTATAAAAAAAAAATCACTCAAAGTTGGTAAAAATTGCATTTCGACTCAAATATCTTTTCAAAAACTTGAGATTATGGCTTCAAACTTATTTTATCTTATAAGAAATATTATTTTCAACATTCTGAAAAATTTTGAGAAAAATCGAATTGAAAGTTTTTTTTACAAACAAATAAAAACCTAAAAAAAAATTAATAAAACTTGATAAAAACTGACTTTCGACACAAATATCTTTTCAAAACTTTGAGATATTGGCTTTAAACTACTTTTATCTTTCAAAATATATTTTTTTCAACATTCGATAAAATTTTGAAAAAAATCGAATTGACAGTTTTTTTTTACAAAAAATTAAAAACCTAAAAAAAAAACAATACTAAAACTTGGTAAAAATTTACTTTCGACTCAAAAGGATTTTCAAAAATTAAAAATTTTGGCTTCAAACTTATTTTATTTCACAGAAAATATTATTTTCGATATTCAATGAAATGAAATATACAAAAAATAGTACGCAAATTTGGTAAAAATTGATACATATGCACAAACTTTTAAGCAAGACAAATCGACAGACGGGATGGGAAGTTATCAGTGTGGGTTGCATCCCAGCCTCTTTTTTTTTTAATCATTCTCGGCAAGGAAAGTTGTTACGTTTCTTAAACTCCCATCTGAAACAATTTGTCCGATTTGATAAATAAAACTATTGACAATGAATTTTATAAAAATGTCTGTTCTTTTTTGTGTAGTTAACTTACGTCAGTATGTTAAGTACACCTTTTTCCGTTCTCTATATTTTAAAATATATTGGCTACCTTATAACATCAAAATATAAAGGAGGGACCTTCCTGAAATTTAGCGGTTGAGTTTTTTTTTTAACTTTTTTTAAGAAAGTGAAACCTTACTTACATACAAGACTTTATACAAAAATAGAATAAATTATTAAAAAAATTACAAACAATAAACAAATTGTATACTATATGATGTTCTTGACAACAAGCAACACTACAAAATATCCAATTTATCTTTTCTTACAAAACTTAAAACCTACTCAAAATAGGTGCAAATTAGGTTTTGATTCAAATATCTAGAGACCAAAGTGAGATATTGACTCAAAACTTATTTCCTCGTTTGTAACGTTTGCAAATTTTCAACGACAACAATATGAAATTATTATCAGTGTGAGTAGCATTCCAGCATTTATCCTCTTCTGATTTTTCCAAAACCAAGCAGTGGCATTTTTATATTAAGAAAAGAAATACAAAATCACTTGGGAAAAACTTTTACTCTTTATTTAGAATTCCATCTGTCTCAAAACGCATACGTATGGAATCTAAGTAATACTTGCTTAATCTTTTGAACTATAATTTATTCATGAACTGATTTAACTGAAGTATTAAGCATATTTTTCACAATGCGCATTTGATTAAGTCATTATAATTTTCCATTCGAATTCAATCCCTATAATTGCTCAATCTTTTACTCCAATTCAATTGCACCACCAACATAAAAGCATAATATCGTATATCGTATCCTTCGAGTCGTCGTCGTCGTCCTAATCCTCGGTATAAATTAATGGCATCACCTATGTATACTCTTCGACATGTGTTTGTAGAAGTACGTTTCCTTTTTTTCTACTTCTATACACTTATACAAACACTTTTAAGTACTTTTCCTTTGGCCTGGCAATAATTATCACGGATTGGATATTCCTTGTTAGCAATTCAATTTATGTTCCCAAAGTACTTTACTTTAACTCGTACTTTACTCCCTTTCTCCGGAACGACTCGGCGAGCGAGCAGCGGCGGGCGCAAAAACTCCTTCTCTTAATTGAATTACTTTCCAATATTTGCGTTCGAAATGTTCGCTTGATTAGTTCCGCTTGAAAAGCAGCCCGCATCTAGTTTACAAACATAATGTATAAACGATATGTATGGGCTGTATTATGCAGCATTTATCTTCTATGAACCTAATGCTCAGCAAATAAAAAAAGAAATAAAATCTTTTGATCCAGTTTATGAAACTACATAATTATGGGAACTCAATACTCGTTGGTTCCCTCTTTTCATATCGGAAAATCACTCATTAGTGCAAAAGTAATTTCCTTTTTACAAGCTCTCAAGTAACATACCAAGCAGCCTAGCACCTTTCTATCTGTAGGGCTAATAATTTATTATGCCTTCTATTTGTAGAATTGAGTGTAGGAACGGAACATACAATATCAAACAACATAACACTTATCAATTGGAGAAATTAAAATTGTTAAGTGATTTTTTTATTAGCTGAATAGAGGTAAAAGATAAGAAATGGTTTTGAATGATAATTGCCAGAAAAAGTTATCAAGATTTTAATGAGAAATGTTTAGATAACACACATTCATCAAAAGAAAGAAAAGAAAACGAGGGTTTCAACATTCTAATTGTATATAAATTTATAGTCTAGGAAAATAAGATCAAGCAATTTCCTTACTTTGAATTAACTTATTGGAATCTATTTAACAAAATGAAAGCAAAAAAATTTTCCCTACTCTGAAACTTGGTTTTCTATTAATAAACATTTTTCCAGACATACATGACTCAACAAAAAAAAGTCCTCACACAAAAATTTAAGTTAAAAAGGTATATTTTTTGACTAATTGCAGTACACTTCGATATTTATTCCGGTTTTTTCCAAAAATCAAAAGTCAACTTTACGATAAAAAGGGTTAACATTTGTTTTTGTAGAGTGACATGGTTTGCGATGTATTCTTATAATTTTTTTCAGGCAACGGCCTAGTTAATGATAAAGCATCGGTTCCCATCGATCACCGAAATCAAGCATCAGTGAGTGCGGTTAGTAGTCAGATGGAGGACCGTCTCGAAACCTACCGCGTGCTGTTGTCATGTGTTTTCTTTCTGTCTGTTGTTCTTTCTCTTCTGTCCTTCTGTCTTGTATTAACGTCTTGTGTTGTTATCACCTTATATAGTCTAGTCGCTCAAGGTGCTGTGTTCTCTACTCTGTACATTTATGTACTGAGTAGTGTGAAATGTAAACGTAAATGTAACTTTTTTCAAGAGATCTATAGTTTTCAAGTAATCTGCAAAAGTATATAATTTTAAACACTAATTTTAACTGCAACCTTTTGAGGGAAAATAATTTCATTGACGATTTTTCATCCCTTTATATATACCTATCCGCTTCTCCATTTTTTAATCAACATAACTGATTTTTTTTTATCCCTGATCTAAGGGTATTCATTATGATCAACTTTTTGCTCCAGGTTCTTCTAAACGTTAATTGATGTTTTTAATTTTTGACTTTTAAGTTACAATTCCTAGCCAGGGTTATAAAATTGAATAAAGAGATTTTAAAAAATATAAACTAAAGTGCTCTGGAAAATGATGAAAACGTAGTTAACTACAGCTCTATTTTAAAAACTCCATTTATTTTCCATCAAGTTGAATTCCTTAACAAAAACATAAACAACGTTTTCAATAGCCACGATGACTATTCTGAAAAAAATAATCCTTGGATTACAAAAGAAAGTCCTTCCCTTATGAAAACACCCTATCTAGCAAATAAGCGTTGGAAAATAATATAATTATGTAGTTTTCCGTAATGAAACTATTCAAAAAAAAGCTTAAATTTATTTAACTCGCATCAAAATTTTAACATTTTGATCATAGCAAATATGAAGGATCGATGTTGGAAATGTACCTAAGTGGAAGAATACCTGATGTATTTGATCTAAACTTAAACTTTCATTTCAAACTGAACAATCACCACGAATACCCCAAACCACAGCCGCCTTTTTTTCAATAATTCTTTCTCCAATGCAAAACTCAAACCCGGCCTGCCTTAAATTTAGCTCTATGACTGATGAAGATGTAATAAAAGTACTGTTTTAATAATCAAATCAAATGCCATTAGAATTGATAACGAGCACCCTTCTTTTCCGAAAATCATTTAACCCATAATTTAAAAAAATAAAACACTTATTTTCAATTCTATTGTGAAAATATATGAATTTCGTTAGCAATGGAAGAGTGAAAAGGTACTTTGTATACCAAAAACATCGAAAGGAGAGGAATTTAGACCATTTTTAATGTTACCATTTTTTGTCAAAATATTTCGAGAAAGTAATTCAAAAACAAATTGATGAAGTATTTCTTACTTGCTCCGAATTACTGACACTCAAAGAAAAAGGATTTTGAAAGAAAAATAGCTGCTTGACTGCACTATTAAGTGTTTCAGAGAACATTAGAAGATAAATTGAGTTAGACAAAATTACTTTCTTACAAGTTCCTGATTTTTTGAAAGCCTTTAATATAGTAAACCACGACATCCTTTGCCAAAAGATCTTACATCAATTTATCTTTTCGTTTTCTGTAGTCAAACTGTACTCCTCATATTTAATACATTTCTATAGTTAAATAGTGTTGTACCACAGGGTTCTGTCTTTGGTCCTTCGGTTTTTCAATGTAAGTTAACAAATTGTCATCACATGTATGCCGAGAACACTCAGTATACCTAAGTTGTCCCTTAGTGCTAATCAAACATAGGGTAATATGCTTGAATGAAGATTTGGAACTGATTGGTCTATTGAAAACTATCTTCAGTTAAAACCTGAGAAATCTTAATGTCTGGTTATTTCTAAAAATATGAACAGTATATTATACTTTTCTCTAATATTGATCTAGCAGAGTCGTAATGCGTATGTAGACAATTAAAGCAAGAAATATTTTAGTTAAAACCTTATCCTTACTTATGGTCGTAATTTTTTTTGTTATTATAGTTATGAGAGCAAAAGCAAGCTGACTGTCGTATTCAATAGAGCATCAGTACTCGACGCCTAAGGGCTTCGTCGTTTTGATAGAATCTCGCAATATGCTTCGCTATTTCTCGGTATGACCTTTGCAAGCTTTTTGAAATATCGTTGAGTAAAATTATTCTCTTATATACGCATAACTCCCCAACCTGTGGATCTTCATAATGAAGTCAATCTTTAAAAATTCTAATCTTTCGTTAAATCTCCTGATTCCGTGCTTTAATTATACGACATCTGAAAGTCAGTTTTTTGTAAGCTCTGCAAGAAATTAAAGGTTTGAGTAACACGAAACAGATATGAAAGGAATTGAAGAAATATTTTACTTACTTGCAATTCCTTAAACTAAAAGAGAAAACCAATATCTCCTGGAAATCCAGGAACGATTGTGCAATCTCTAGAAGTTTATGGCCTAACACAAATGAAAAAGAAACTCGGTATATTCTATCGCTGAGTAAAAAGAACATTAAAATCTTGATAGGTGTACTAACAGGTCATTGCGCCATTGGCACAATGGCTAATAGAATAGGGGCATTTGCACCCGATTTTTGTAGGAGCTGTCAGGATGAGGAGGAAATGGAAACCATTAAACACCTGCTCTGCGACTGTCCGAACCTCCAAACCAGCCGACTCCGTCATTTCGGAAACAGGTTTGTTGGAGAACTGGATGATCTAGCACAGGTCTCAATGGCGAGCATGAGGAAATTTATAGATAGCACAGGCTGGTTCGTTAACGAGCCAGTCTACGCTAATCGACAGAGTTGAATTGAACTGAGAGCATCGATGCTAAATTTTTACTTTTACAGGGGATCACAATGGACCAATAGGCCCCCGTGTACGCAACAGCTTCTTGCTGTGCACCCCCTTTACAACCTAACATAACCTAACCTACCTCCTTGCAATTTATTTGAATACGAAATAAAAATAAATTTTATTATTGTATCTGCTTTACTTCTATGAAACGATAAATATCGCAAATCATTAACGTAGCTGTTTTGCATTTAAATGCTTTAAAGCATTTAATAATAATAATTTAATAATCAGTACCTCGATGGCGTTTTATTTATATCTCTCGACTCAATAATACAATAACTGAAGAGAATGTCATAAACTACACTGCGCGACGACTAAATTTGCCTGCAACAAGTTTAATATGTAGCGAATTAGTAAAGAAAGATGCTGACATCTTATCTCTCCGTTTTGTTAATTTTAAACTTTGTGTCCCAGTTGGATCGTTTAATGATGTTCGCGATTCATCTATTTGGCCTGTTGGAGTCCAGATAAAGGAATTCTCACATCGTCCAAAAAACGAATTGCATCCACACCAACAAACTTCTGCAACCTAAACAAAAGTTCTACTGATTTCACGATTTTTTATCACAATATTGGAGGTATGAGAACAAAATCTAATGATTTTTATATTTCTGTTGCCGACTGTTCGTATGACATTATCGTTCTAACTGAAACATGGTTAAATGATAGTTTTCTTTCAACCGAATATTTTACATCGGATTTTAATGTTTATCGAAAGGATCGCTGCTCTGCGAGTACAGGCTTGAAAAGAGGCGGCGGTGTTTTATTTGCCATCCGATCTGGGTATATTTGTAGAGAAATTTTGTTATACGACAAAGATATTGAACAAATGTGTATTTGTGTAGATTTATGTATTTTAACTGGAAAAACTATTCATATTTATTTTTTTATTTCATACATTCCTCCATTATCTCAATATTCTGTTTATGAAGCTCATATAAATAATGTTAAAGATATTGAAAAAACCTTAGATGAGAATTGTTATATTATAATCCTTGGAGATTTTAATTTACCAAATGTAAAATGGTTATTTGCAAATGATGATGAACAATATTTTCCTTCTAACTTAACTAAAGATTTTGAGTACAATGTAATTGATAGCCTATTGGCTTTAAATCTGCATCAAATTAATAATGTTCAAAATTCTATAGGTCGAATTTTAGATCTAATTTTTATTGATAAGAATCTAGAAGCTCAATTAGATGAGGCTAGTTTCCTTTTGGGTGAAAATAGTGTTCATCATTTTATCCTACAATGTCTCAGGATTAAGTAATAAATCTATTTTTACGATATTTACAATTTTATATGTATATTTGATATTATTTTCCTATACGAAACATTTATCACCGAGTTAAATATTGATATGTACGAAAATAAATTTACCAACTACGAACTTAGGTCAATACCAGCAACCAGAACTCACACGAGAGGAAGAGCAAGTGTAGGACATATCTTTCGATTTAAGAAAGATCTTAACATTTATGACTGCAAAATAGAATCTTACCATTCCTTGTTATATATAACTATGAAAATTGATAAGAAAATTGTACGTCTTCTACCAACCTACTTGAACTGCAACAATTGGGATATCGATTTCGAGAACCTACAAGAATTCATGACATGTGGAGGTGATAGTTCAAATGTACTACTTATAGGCGATTTCAATGCAAGAGTGGGTGATGAAGAAGGTGCTGCTAACAATCTAGCTGGAATCGAGAGAAATTCAAAGGATAATATTAGAAACGCCAATGGTTATAAGCTAATCGAACTCTGTAACTCTTTTGGTTTAAAACTGCTAAACGGAACTAGCCGAGGTGATCAAAATGGAGAATTCACGTTTGTTGGAGGGCAAGGTTCTTCCGTCATTGACTATTGTTTTATAGGATGCGAATGGAATGATCATGTTGTCGATTTCGAGGTATTGAACGAGCCATTTTCAGACCACATGCCGATTGTTGTATCCTTCAACCATTCAGAGGTAGCTAATGTCACAACCACAAACATGGAACTCCTCCCAAAGATAGTTTGGCATAGTAGCAAAGAACACTCCTATAAAGCGAATTTAGATGAGGCCCTACAAAATCATGAAGTTGCGAATTTCAACGATCTAGAGGAAATAATTAAGCAAGCAAATCCATACAGCAGGTTGAAGAAAAAACGCATAGCATTCAAGGAGCGCTGGTTTGATGAAAGCTGTAAAAAAGCAAGAGATATGTCCTATGCCTGGCTAAAACTATTCCGTAAAGGCAGTACCAGGTTTGCTAAGGAATCGTATTTAAAAGCTAACCAGAGATTTAAAAACCTATGTAAAAAAAAAAAAAAACAGTTTTTTCGAATCTGAGGCGCTTAAACTCACTCTCGCTATGAACTCTTCAGAATTTTGGACCTTAGCTCGCAATTTAAATGGTACTAAATATATTATTGACATCAGCTTAAGCCCGCAAGTTTTGCAGAACCATTTCCAGCAACTTTTAAATCCAACATCAAACGAGATATCCAAGTACCACTACGCCCCACCTAACTTTCAAGAGCCTATTTTAGATTCACCTATCACTATGCAAGAGGTTTCTTCTATCGTCAATGGACTCAAGGATGGCAAAGCAGCTGGATCGGATAAGATACCTGTAGAATTTTACAAGTACGGATCGAATAATCTCATTCAGACGCTAACCGGCCTAATGAACAGCGTCATGGAAAATGGTGTAATACCTGAACAGTTTAAGGAAGCTTTAAAGTTCCCCATTTACAAGAAAGGTTGTGCAATGAATCCTGCGAATTACAGAGGTATTTCCTTTCTAAATGCCTCCTATAAAATTTTCACCTCAGTACTTCAGAATCGGCTCACAATGTAGATTTCATCAAAAAATCTCTTAAGTGAATTTCAGGCGGGATTCAGATCGGGCTACTCTACTATTGATCACATTTTCATATTCAAAAGTATTGCTGACTCATACCTTGCAAGAAGTAAAAAGTTATATGTCATCTTCGTGGATTTTAGAGCAGCGTTCGACACGGTCGACCAGGATGCCCTAATGTACAAGCTGTACGGGCTTGGAATGTCCTTAAAATTTGGTCAACTCATTCAAAATATCTATCGAGATACGAAATCGTCAGTTTGGAATGGTGCTAATAGATCAGAGTGGTTTGCAACCAAAACAGGAGTCAGACAAGGCTGTCCTCTTAGCCCCGATCTATTTGCACTTTTTATAAACGACTTGGTCTATTGTCTACCTGGTGGCATAGAATTTGCGGGACTGCAAATTAAAGCCCTTCTTTTTGCAGATGATGTATTGATGATGGCAAAATCATCTGAAACTCTACAGTTAATGTTAAATAAGCTCCATGAATTCTGTAAGTTGTGGAATCTTATGGTTAATCCGGATAAGTCCAAAGTTATGGTAATTCGAAAGGGAGGAGGCAGAACTAGCGCAAACGAGAAATGGTTTTACGAAGGGAATCCTGTTGAGGTTGTAAAAGAATACAAATATCTTGGTGTACTATTCACATAAAATATGAAAATGGATAAGCATTTAAAAGATAAATTATCTAAGGCGAAAACTGCATTAAACGCTACTTGGAAAAATTGCTTCAACAACAAATTCATAAGGCATAGTAGTAAATATCGGGTCTTTGAAACTGTCGCGGAATCAATCATCTTTTATGCTGCACAGGTATGGAGGTTCAGAATATGAATCGGTCGAGGTACTACCTGAAACGAGCATTTCATCTTCCCCCCAACGCACCGAATTATATGCTTATGATTGAGACTGGATTGCCTCCGTTACTAATTAAAACACTCAAACTACAAGTTGACTATGTTCTCCGTGTCATGCAATTGCCTGATCACCGGCTCCCTAAGATGGTCGCCATTCAAGTGGTGCGAAGCAAAAGAGGATTTTTTAAAGAATGGGAATGTTTAGCTGAAGAGTGTGGATTTGTACTTGATATAAATATAGATGATCCAAGTACTGCGAGACCCTTATTGTACGATCTTATAAAAAAAGTAAACCTTAGATATAGGGAAAAACACGAGGAAGAAGCAGCAGGAGCTCTTCACCGAACTATATATAATCGTCTGGATTACACTTTCAACGAAAACAACTACTTCAAAGATGAAAATAATACAAGCACAGTTTCAATGATGTTCCGATTACGAGGCGAATTGCTGCAACTCAATTACATACCACATAGAAGTGAATTACCGATTTTATGCGATTTATGCAACAGACGGGAACGTGAAGACATCATTCATTTCTTGGGAATGTGTCCAGTTTTGTGTGAAATAAGAAGAAACTTATTTGGAAATGATACCTTAACCGAAGAATAATTTATTTTTTTATTAAATCAAATGAATGTTGATTTATTGTATGATTTCCTAAAAACTGCTCTTAGTTATAGGAACAGAATTAAAAACGGTGATTTTTGAAATTAGAACTTACCTACAGTAAAAAAAAAATATGCAAACGGAATCTTAATCCTTAATTAAAATAAAGTCTGAACTATTAAATTAAAAATGTAATTTTATCAAACACATATATTGAGTTTATATTGTATTGTCAATCTGACAGACGGCAAATGCCATGCTCAAACGGTTTTATGTATCTTAAATATTGTATTCAATCTCTAAAAAGAAAAAAATATGAACCAATAAAAATCTAATCTAATCTAATCTAATCTAAATCTAGTGTTCATCGTAAATCACTTGAAATTAAATTTAATTTTTCAGTTTTAATTGAATCACAGTTTTGTTCCAATGTTATAGCTCATGAATATGATTTTAAAAATACTGATTTTGTTGCCATGAACCGATATTTTGAAAGCGTAAATTGGCAAATTATTTATAATTGCAGTAATTTAGAGATGGCCTTTGCTATGTTTCGGAACATATTAGATGATGCCATTGCTAATTTCGTTCCTTTAAAAAAAATTCAAAAATACCAATTTGGTTTAATAAAAGTTTGTCTAGGTTAAAAAATGTCGTATAGCTAAACTTCGTAAAAAGATTAAGATTTCGGATTGTTTTCGTGAACAATTTATTAGATCTAGGAAAGAGTACGAATTCTTAAGAAGATTTACATATATAAACAATACATTTGGTCTCTTGAGTCGAAAATAAAAACTAATTCGAAGTGTTTTTGAATATTTCTAAATACTAAAAGAAAATCAATTGGAATTCCTTCCATTATTTCTTACAATGGTATTTTTTCTGAAAATTTAGAAGATATTTGTAATAACTTTGCTTTATTTTTCCAATCGAACTTTTCTGATTGGGGTTTAGATTATAATGAAACACTTAGTTTCAATTCTAACATGACCTTTCTTTATCGACAGTTGATGTATTAAATGCTTTATCGTCGCTTGATAACAGTTTCTCTGCCGCACTGGCCAATATTTCACCTTTAGTTTTAAAATTTTGTAAATATCACCTTAAAACCCCACTTTGCTTTATTTTGAATTTGTCCTTGAAACAAGGAGTATTTTTAGATACATGGAAACATTCTCTGATAAATCCTTTGCATAAATCTGGGTCTAAAGCATCTGTGGAAAATTATAGACCTATTGCTAAGCTTCAGCTAATTATTATTATTTGAAGCAATTGTTAAAATTAAACTTTATAGTTTAGTTCAAAACCATTTTTCCCCGCATCAGCATGGCTTTATGAGTGGTAGGTCTACTGCAACAAATTTAGCAATTTTTACAAATTACTGTCTTGGTTGTTTAGAAAACCGTACTCAAGTGGATGTAATCTACACCGATTTTTTCAAGGCGTTTGATCGGGTACAACATAATGTTCTCTTGAAAAAACTTGAATTGCTTGGCTTTCCCTCGAATCTCCTAAAATGGATTAGAAGCTATTTGGTGGGACGAAGACAATATGTTAAAATTGGTGATGTTCTGTCCAATGAAATACAAAATCTTTCCGGTGTACCGCAAGGTAGTCATCTTGGTCCACTCCTTTTCATTTTATTTATAAATGATTTACCGAATTGCATTGAAAGTTCTAGATGTCTTTTATATGCTGATGATCTCAAGATTTTTAGTTCTGTAAGTTCTTCATCAGATGCTGGTAAAATTCAATTGGATATTGATAATATTACCAAGTGGTGTTTCATAAATGGTTTAAATTTTAATGTAAAAAAGTGTAGTATTGTTACTTTTTCTAAAATAAAGGATCCGATATGTTTTGATTACAAAATTGAGAATCAGTTCTTAATGAGGTTAACAAGTCAAAAGGATCTTGGTGTGATTTTTGACTCAAATATGAATTTTTCTCTCCAAATTGATAATGTTATTTCAAAAGCTAACGCTATGTTGGGATTTATTTCAAGAACTTCTAAGTCATTCGAAGATCCTTATACTTTAAAAACTCTTTTTGTATCCCTTGTAAGACCTTTACTTGAATATTGTTGAATTATATGGGATCCCTTTACACAATCAAGTGTTTTAAGGATTGAAAAGGTTCAGAAGAGATTTACAAAATTTGCTTTACGAAAGCTTTATAATTATTCAAATATGCCACCTTATAAGACCAGATGTGCTTTAATTGACTTAAAACCTTTAGTATCTAGAAGAAAAAAGTAGTACCCGTAGCGTGATGGTTAGTGCGTTGGACTGTCATGCAAGGGGTCTTGGGTTCAATCCCTGCCTGTGCCATCTAACTTTTTCACGGGTACTGTCTCTTGGGAGGAATTGACAAATCCTCCAAGAGTAATTCTTGTCATGAAAAGTGCTTTCTCAAATTAGCCGTTCGGATTCCTCATATAAACTGTAGGTCCCTTCCATCTCTGACAACAGTACTCGCACACACAGATGGTTGAGAGTTGTAAGTCACTAGGCCCTGGTTCTTCATGGACTGTTGCGCCACCTAATTTATTATTTATTTTTATCTAGAAGAAAATTATATTCAGTACTCTTTGCTTACGATGTGCTCAACTCTAATATAAATTGTTCATTTTTGTTGTCTCAGTTTAATATGTATGTTCCATCTCGGAATTTGCGTCCTAGAAATGGTAATTTTCTACATGTTCCTTTTCATAGTACAAATTATGCGAAACATAATCCAATAACTGCTTCTTGTATTGCTTTTAACGAATTTGAGTTTGTAATTGATTTTAATAAAAATAGATTAGATATTAAGAAAGATGTATTGAATTTGTTGTAACACTATGTTTTTACCACTGTCAATTTGTAAATATAATGTTTGATTTTAATGTAGTCTCTTTAAAGTATTGTAACTTGAAAGACGAATAAATAAATAAATTTAATAATTATTATTATCAATTAGATATTTTGCCTTAAATGTAAGTATATCATGAATAAAATGAAAAATAAAACGAAATATTTTTGTCTGTCCCAAAATAAGAGGACTTGTGAATTTGTGTCAATAAAGCGTCAATATTTGTGGCCTTATTTTACTTTTAGAAAGCGAAGCAAGGCTAATTTACAAAGCAAAATAAAACGAAATGGGTTCCTAGCCCACAGTGAAATACGTAAAGGGGATCCTTCCCCTTGCAATCCCTTTTTTTGGCGTTATGACATTTCTAAATTTGTGATATGACATTTTATTTGGGCCTTCTGACGTTTTCTTGATGATTTTTCTAACGATGTTTTTATTTTTGAGCTTTATTTCATTTAAAGATTTGGGTTATACATCGTTTGGTGATAAGACATAAGAAACGATAGAAATCATAATCGTCGTAATACCCAAAATAAATGTCACAAAGCCTATAAGCCCTATGTCATAAAACCCAAATTCAAAATTCTTTTGGTCAAAATGACAACTAACAATAATTTGGGTGTTCTTTTATTCAAAATTTATTTGGGTGTTACGACATTAGTTTTGGTTTTTTTTGGCGATTTATTTTTTTTTAATTTTTGAGCTTTGTAACCAATTTTGGGATTTATGAAATTTTAGGATTTGGAAGTTGTGGCTTTGGGCGAAGAGACCGTTTAAAAAAAAATCCAATTTACAGATTTTTGTATAGGAAATAAAAATCTAAAACTAATTTTCGATTTTAAAGAAAATATTGTCTTAACACAAGGTAATTTTTTTAAAAACATTCAATTGGCATTTTTGTGTATAAGAATTTAAAATCTTCACCAAATGCTACTAAAAATTGGTAAGAGTTAGTAATCGAATTCAATATCCTTGGAACAAAAACTGATTATTTTATCATATGCAAAGCATTATTGTTAACTTTTGGTTATTTAAAAAAAACATTGACAATAAAACATGATTCAAAAAAAAAATTATTTTCAACTCAAGTATCTTGAGAAAAAGATAAAAATATCGACTTCAAACATTTTTATTTCGCACAAGATATTATTAATAATACTTTGTAAAGCTTTTAGAAATATCGGCAAACCAGCACGAATGTGAAATTATCATGTGTGGGTCGCATTCCAGACTCTTTTCATTTTGAGAAAATCTTATTACGAGACCAATTTATTCGAATGTGCTTTTTTTCAAATGCCATTACATAATGGAATCATTTAAAAAATCATTCATTACCGAAGAAAAATCTTTTAGTTTAGATTTTATTTATTTGATTTAGTTGCATTGCATGATGTAGGTTAGGTAAGATAAAATCTATTCTATAGGTAACCTATAACGTAACCAACGAGACGTATATAAGAACATTTTCAATAGCTTCAGAGTAATTGAGTATATTTCAAAAGAATCTTTCTAACGTACCTACATATACATTGAAGAATTTTTCAGTCGTAAAATCGATTTGATTGCGTCACATACAGTCATTTTAAACGAGTGTACTGAATTTAAAATAAAAAAGTGACCACTTTAAAAAATAAAAATGACTGTAATACATATGTCTTTACTTCACTTCATTTCATTTCAATAAAAAGCAGAAAAGGAATCTAACAATGGATGTATTGCAAAATATAGTGCTAAACTTTGTTACACTTACATAATGTAAAAAAGGGTTTTCGAAATGGAACTAGTACTTTGAGCTTTAATTATGAACGCTCC
The DNA here is from genome assembly GCA_920104205.1 of Eupeodes latifasciatus. Lineage (NCBI taxonomy): Eukaryota > Metazoa > Arthropoda > Insecta > Diptera > Syrphidae > Eupeodes > Eupeodes latifasciatus. The sequence continues at coordinate 24,761,108 of OV049924.1, forward strand.
ATTAATTTAATGGAAATAGTGTCAAATGTATGAGAATTTAACAAAAAACAATGTTTTCATTTTCATCATTTTCATGGTAAAGTCTACGAACAAAAAATTTTGTAAGACCGTTTTATTGAAAATCTGGTCAAAAGAATCATTAATTGCAAACGTACTCGTATGGTCGTTGAAATGGGTGGACAAAAAGTTATACGTTTACAAGTTTATATTAAAATTAGTTATAATGAAATTAATAAATCTTTTTTTTTTGACATTCATCTGCTAGTTCATCGCGTTGTTAACAATTTTCAATTAAGTTCAGTATCACTTAGCAATCAATCATTATGGAAAGAATCACATACGAAAATTATCGCTCTGTAAGAAATGTTTTTCGAGCGATTCAAAGAACTTAGGCCTACTGAAAAAACCATTCAAAATATCATTCACGGATATGAACTCCAGTTTACATTAATAGTTGTTACTCAGTGAGAATTACTATTTCTGGCTGAAAAAATACGCTAAAACAAATTTGCCGTATTGGGCCTAGTAACCAACCCAAAGCGTACCGAGAGCTATTATTATTACTATATAAAAATTTAAAAAAGATTCTGAGATGCGACCCACACTGATAACTTCCCATCCCGACTGTCGATTTGTCTTGCTTAAAAGTTTGTGTAGGTATATGTATCAATTTTTACCAAATTTGCGTACTATTTTTTGTAGATTTTATTTTATTGAATATCGAAAATAATATTTTCTGTGAAATAAAATAAGTTTGAAGCCAATATTTTTAATTTTTGAAAAGCTATTTGAGTCGAAAGTAAATTTTTACCAAGTTTTAGTATTGTTGTTTTTTTTGGTTTTTATTTTTTTGTAAAAAACTGTCAATTCGATTTTTCTCAAAATGTGTCCTAGTGTTGAAAACAATATTTCTTATAAGTTAAAATTAGTTGGAAACCATAATCTCAAACTTTTGAAAAGGTATTTGTGTCGAAAGTCAATTTTTACCAAGTTATATTCATTTTTTTTAGGTTTTTATTTTTTGTAAAAAAACTTTTTACAAAATTTTTCCGAATGTTGAAAATAATATATCTTATAAGATAAAATAAGTTTGAAGCCATAATCTCAAGTTTTTGAAAAGATATTTGAGTCGAAATTCAATTTTTACCAACTTTGAGAAATGTCTTTTAGGTTTTTATTTTTTATAAAAAAAACTGTCAATTAGATTTTAGAATTTTATCAGATGACAAAAACATCATTCTTCGTTGCACAAAATTGTTTTGGAGATGAAATAATATTTTAGTCGTAAAATTTTCGAGGTGACAAATTTTTTTTAGTTTTTTTTTTATTTATAAAAAAAAACCGTTTATTGGATTTTTTCCAAAAATGTACTTGTTTTGTATCAGATATTTAGGGCTATCCAAAATTTGAACCTTTTTTAAAAAATGCTATGGTAAAAAAACCACCCACGCAATTTTCTTGAGAGCCCTTTCTGCATCTTTCTGCCGTATTATCTGTATAACAAAATTTATTTGAAGTCGATATCGCTTCGGGTTCTTGAGCTATAGACGACGAAAAAAACGTCGCGAACGTACGGACGTACGAGCGTACGTACACACGCACGCACATACATCTTTCTAAAAATCTTTTATTTCGACTCTAGGGACTTTGAAACGTCGAGAAATTTCAAAATTTTCAATTTTTAAAATCGGACACATTACAATAACTTCCTATGGGAAGTTATTAAATTAAGTGCCTCAACAGACCGTAGAGAGCACCAGCTCATCAAGGGGTACTGCGACTGCCTCTTGCGAGGAATTGACAAATTCTCCAAGAGTAATTCATTTGAATTGCATGAAAAGTGCTTTCTCAAATTAGCCGTTCGGATTCGGCCTAAAACTGTAGGTCCCCTCCATCACTGACAACATTACTCGCACACAGGAATGGTTGAGAGTTGTAAGTCACTAGGCCCTAGTTCTCAACGGACTGTTGCGCCACCCAATTTAAATTTTTTAACCTTTTAAAAATTGGTTGCAATATATTAAAATTAATGCCAGTTGCAAAGAATCATTAAAAACGTTTAAATATTGAAGCAAGTGACGAGAAAATAAACTCACACGTTTTACGAGTTTTACTGACTTTAGGCACCTATGGTTTTCTTTTGCTGCAGTGATAATGGAACACCCTGTATTATTGTTTTAATAATAATATGTAATATCAACATGTAAACTTGTGTAAACAAATCAGGGGCGAACGCAGAAAAAAATTTCGGGGGGGGGTTAAAAATTAAAATTATATATTATATTATTTTTTTATTTTAAATGTCAAGTGTTTTTTTTTTTCTTTTTGACTTTGACTTCAAAGATAAAACTTAATTTTTATACGCATTATACATGCATAAGTTGGTATGTCTTATTTCCTAATTGCCGTTGTCTATCCCATCATTCTTAGGCTAAACTCACACATGAATAAATGTGAGTTAAAGAAACAAATAGATGAGGTGAGATTTTTGTATTTTCACTGTTCTCTTTTGTTTGTTTTCGCATATTCATATTTACCATAGATGGCTGGATTGAATTTAGAAATTGTCAAACACGTTTTTCTTAAATTCACCATGAAAATACTAGAAGTAATGATTTTGAATGCGTTCCAAACCTTTAAACATCATTCACATGAGCGCGACCAACGAACGCCGAACGAATTACAAAATGTGAGTTTATATACGTTTAAAGACATATTTCCACACAAATTCTTAACAAAACGATAGCAATATAGTTTCTATTTGATTTATAATGTATACTTTTACTTTTCAATATCATATATTAATAAATTTAAGAAAACAAATTTATTCGTCGCGAAAAAAATTATAGTTGATACGAACTGCCAAACTTTATTAGCGTTCCACATTATTCACACTCACGACGAATAAAAAAATCGCGCGTACTTAACCTAAAAAAATCATTCTTGTTTTGGTTTCGGTGGTGAATGTCAAACTTCATTCGCGACGAATTAAAAACTCTCATGTGAAAGAAATGTCAAAATAGACGAATATTCGTTCATTCGTTGGTCGTTGGTCGTGCTCATGTGAATATTGCTTTAGACCGAAGACATAGGGTCATATTCATAATTCCTTGATAAAGTTCTTATTTTGTCTTTGCTAAGCTAAACTTCAGTTTATGTAATTCATAGACAATTTAAACCCATTTTAAAACGATAATCTGGAGTCTAAAAATAAACACGACGACGGAACCTATGTTTAAGCTGTTTCTAAATCTATTAAACCCCAAAAATAAACAAACTGATTGAGAAAATTAAGTTACGAGACATTTTATTTCAAAATTTAAAAACAAAAATTAAAATGTCAAAAGACTTAAGCATATATGTACATATCAATATTTTTATATTTTGCTGGATGTTGGAATGCTACCAAATAATAGAAAACGAAAGCTCTACCTAACCCGATTGGACCCCTTTGAAATAGATGAAGACGATTTGTATGAAAGGTATCGATTCGAGAAAAAAACTGTCAAGTTTATGATTGACCTTCTAAATATTATAGATCGAAATTCAATGAAATGTTTGCTAATATCTGCGTGCTTCCAAGTCTAAAACCACCAGCCCGACTTCATAAAATTTCTCAACTAATAGCAAACAAAATAATTTAAAGGGTTTCAAAGATTTTGGCTCTCCAGCTAGTGTAATTTATTTTGTTCCCCTCTACAAGTCATTTTGTGAAATTTAAATGAAATTTTTCAGAACTGTAGTAAAATATGCCTTAAAACTGTTTCTAACTAAACAGATCTGGAAAATTCTTTATGAATAGTAGCTGTGTCTAACCTATGTATATGTTAAATTTAGACTCCAGTTCAAATAATAATAAATAAATTGGGTGACGCAACAGTCCGTTGAGAACTAGGGCCTAGTGACTTACAACTCTCAACCATTCCTGTGTGCGAGTAGTGTTGCCAAGGATTGAGGGGACCTACAGTCTTAGGCCGATTCCGAACGGCTAATTTGAGAAATCACTTTTCATGACAAGAATTACTCTTGGAGAATTTGTCAATTCCTCGCAAGAGGCAGTACCCGTGGAAAAAACTTTTAGATGGCATAGACGGGGATCGAACCCAAGCCTCTAGCATGACAGTTTAACGCACTAACCATCATGCCACGGGTACTACCCAGTAGAAATAGACTCTGCTTTAAAATATGCCTATGAATATGTCCCATATTGTTTTGTGTCTTACATTAAGGTATGTTTAAATGAAGAAACGCATCCAAATGTTTAAAAATATTGAATTTAGGAGACATCACGTAACTTTCATTATTAATTTGATTCTTGTTCTTGAAAAATAGGGAAAAAACAGGGTTGCTGTTTTTGTTTTAAAATATTCTTTTGTGTTAAGTTAAAAGATTTTTTTTTAATTTACAGTTAAAACTAACATAAATGAACTGAAATTTTTTTTGTTTAACCCCTAAAACCCTACCTGCGTTCGCCCCTGAAACAAATTAAACGATGTCCAATTCCCCTCTTCTATTTCCACATTTGTTTCTCTTATTTGGCATTCTAATTCATCTTTTAATCCCATAGCTAGCCACTTAAAATGTTACACTCGAACAGAAAAAACAATACATACCAAACACAAAACATATAAATACTCATACAAAGTAAAACATAGAAATTGCGCTTTCGCACCTGAACATCAAAATATGTAAATTAAGCCTTCACGCTAAGAAAATTTTCACAGAATTGATCCCTCTTTATGAAAATAGCCAAAAATATGAATTAATTTATTTCTCCCAAAGGATTTGCTGGGCCTGATGGGCGAACATACGAAACGAAGGAAAAACTAAATTTATGACCAAAAATATTCTCAAATTCATAAAACGTCGTCGTGGTCGCTGCCGCTGGGTCGACCCGGGCCGGCTATACAACACCTCCAAGCCACTATATACCATACCCAACCCACTATCAGCATATCATCGCTTAAGGACCTCGCAAACAAGCGGCGATATACTTACTACTCGTCTTCTTGTCGTACTCGTTTACTATATAAAAGCACTCACTTCTGAGACTTACTGTGCAGCAAGCAACCATCAGCAATCCCTTGTTGAAAGGGGAGTCCTTTATAATATTAAAAGCGTCTTTCTCCCGTCTATATCGTGCTATGTACCATCGCATAGCTTCCGCCGCTGCCACCGACCGCGCGCCGCCGACAAGTTTGGTCGACCGTGTCGGCAGGAGATTGTTATTCTCAAAAATAAACCTTTTACTTTGCACCTTCTTAATCCCTGACCATTCGTCATGGTCATGTTTTTCCTGCACGTAATCTAGAAGTGTTTTTTTTTGTATCCTTGTATTTTGTATTTTGGAAAAGTGAAGGGTGGTAACGGGTGAATGCGGGAGGAGTTTGTTTTTATTGGTCGATAAATTTAGCTTGCTTTTACATGGATACAACATGAATCCCGTAATTTCCATGCAAATTTATTTCCATAAACACTCAATGCTACACATAACACAAACACAAACACATACTGAAAACGCAGGCTTACGCGATAGAAAAGGCCCATTGACTGGCGTCAAAAGTGTGCTCACTTACTTCATCATTCCTCTAGTGTAAACTCGAAGTCCTGCAACATAGAGCATAGGTCGTATATAGTCTTTATCACAAAACACGGCATAAAAGGCTAATTGGAATTTTTAGCTTTGCTAGTTGAGGCATGAAACACGAATAAACGACTCACACTGGCTTCCATCTGCAGCTCTAAACTCCGAGTTCCCCCTCTTCCAACTCACAGCACCCAGCTCCCACATCAGTTGTTCGTTCCTGCTTTCTGGATGGAGCCATAGAATAGAGGTAAGGTATACCATCAACCTCCAATATAAAATCATGTTTTTCATAAAACAAAATGCTGCTGGTTGCGATGGTTAGGGTTGGCGTTGGGTATATAATATTTTGCTAATAAGCTATAAGCTGTAAGCCCCCGTCTAAATGCAACCTTTATAGTTTGTATACCATACTCACATTCATATCGCGAAGGTGGATGGATAATTGATGCTACGATATGGAAGTTTGTTTGCCACGAACGTCAGCCAAACCTACTTAGGCCATTCATCATAGCAATTTGGCAAATGTTCAGTCAAGAGAAGGAAAATTGATTTAAATTGCTCGACTAACGGCACTATTTATGACACTCATGCTGAAATGTCGATAGCGTGCCATATATACTATACATTAGAGAAAGAGTGAAAGGAAGAGAATCTTTCGTTTTCAGCTGTAATTTTAATGGCATATCCTTATCCGCATGTTATGATATTGAACATAACAATAACGTTACAGTGTGGCGACTATATGGTCTTGGTCGTGTAATTTGGCATTTTGACAATATTTATTATAGGTACAAGGCACAAACATGAAGTTGGAAAGGATGAAATTATGTTGAATTCCAGGAACAAACCAACACCTAATGCTTTAAAAGAATGTCGACCGATCGCAAAGAGGTACCTATTTTATATTTAGAAAAGATTAAGTCAGCTAACTGCCGCGAAGATAAAATCTATTTCTGGTCTACATCACTATTTGTGCGTCTCTGTCGTTTTACCATTTGCATGCAGAACTCTAGGTTAAAGGAATTGATAACTTCTAGAAATGTATACACATATTACCATGAAAAACGATTCTGGAAAAAACCCTGAGATTCGACTTTAAATTCATTTTCTTTTCCATAAAAGATAAAGTTTGTATTATGTATCCAAGATATCCGAATTACTCTCATACCGTCGAATATCCGAAAAGTAAAATTTTAAACAAAAGAAATGATATCTAAAGTTTTCTGGATAATGTCCGATATCAGGATATTATGTCCAATTTCATAAACAGCTTTTACACATTTAACAGGATTTTAAACTGTAAAATGGGATATTTCGGTTTCACCAAGCGTTTTTAATGTAAACAAGCTTTTAAACACCTTTTAAAACTAAATGCCCATTTTTGGCTCATTAAATTTTAAAAGTGTCATTAAAAAATTAATATGACAGATTGACAGCTGATGTTTTGTTTTGTAAAATTTGTGTTCTCAATACCTACTTGGAGATACAGAATGAATAGGTAAACAAATTGAACATTGCATTTATAATATCATTTTTATAATGTTAATTTTTAATTAGAATATTAGATTGGTCATCTTCATCTGAAGAAGATTTTCATATTTTATTTTTGAACGACGCACGATTTTTGATTTTGAAGGAGTTTACATTGTTGTATTTTGTTATTCTTGTCATTTATTTCAACATATAATGCTTTCTCATTTTTTCTCACACAATTCGCTTAATAGAAAGAAAAAAGGGATTTTATTTTTACAGGGTTGTGAAGAAAACTCTATTTTAACAAAAATATCCCTGAAATTTCCCATTTCAAGCTTGGTGAAACAGAAAAAATTTAAAGGCCTGATAAAATTTAAAAAGCTTTTAGATAAAAGTGCTTTTAGTGTTTGTTTATGAAATCGGACATTAGAGTGTTAAACTCTGAACTGATGTTACCAAGTTAAATTCAATTATTCGAAATTTAAACTAAGATCCTAGACATTAACCGAATCTCAAAAAAGAGGCTGGGATGCGACTTCCCATCCCGTCTGTCGATTTGACTTTCTTAAGGGGTTTAAAGGTTTTCGTGTTTTGTTAAAAAAGTTATCAGTTGAATTAATATAAAAAATTTAAAAATTACCAACAATATTTTTGCTTATGATAAAAGAGTTTGATTTCAAAATCTATTTTGGTTAACGAGATTTGTATTCGAAAACCAATTTTTAAAAATTTTAGTAGCGTTTCTTAAAAGTTTTTATTTCTAATATTAACAAAAACAAATTGGATGAATAAAATTAATTTGAAGCCAATGTTTTCCATTATTCTCGAGATATCGAGAACAGAACATCAATATTTACCTATTTTGGGTAGGTACTATTTTCTGTAGGCTTTTTTTTTTTGAGAAAAAAACTGACTGTAAGATTTTTATAAAAAAAAATTACTGAATGCTAAAAACAATATTTTTTATAAAATGAAATTAATTTGAAGCCTATATCTTAAATTTTTGAAAAGATATTTGAGTCGAAAATCTTTTTTTACCAACTTTTATTAATTTTTTTTGTAGGTTTTTTATTTTTGTAAAAAAAACATCTACATATTCCATTTTTCTCAAAATTTAACTGAATGTTGACAACAATTGTTCAAATGGTAGACATGTGCATTCAAGAGGACACAAGCGTCCACAGGTTTTTTCTCAAAACCCACCTCTGTCTATCAACTCCTACTCTCACCTCCCCGTGGTGAACATCGGGTGCCTAGTACCTCAACTGGAGATTGGGTTCTAACCCCAGTGGAAAGTTGTTGGGGGCAGCAAACGAGAGAGGGGGGAGAGGTGTTTCCACTAAGGCACCTCTCCTTATCCAGACGGCAGCGGACGAATTCTCGAGATGGAATCAACGGTGGCGTCTACAGTTCCAGTAATGCTGATTTACTTAGTGAACACCTTATAGGGCTTCTACGACTTATTCGGAGCCCAGGCCTATAAGGAGCGGTTTATCCGGCTCCCCGTCCTTGGAGTTATACTAAGAATCTGGCCCTCCAGGTTGGGGGTTGTGCCGTCAGGGTGACTTCCTGACCACGTAAAAATTTTCTAGTTGCGAAGCACCAACAAGCCTCGGATACGGACGGATTCACTGTTGACAACCCAAGCAAACGAAATAAGGACAACGAACTTCGGATCTGTACGTGGAATGTTAGGTCCCTTAACAGACAACGTGCAGCCGAACAATCAGCGGAAGCCCTAAACTGCTGCAAGGCAGATATTACAGCCATCCAAGAAGTGCGATGGGATGGACCGGGCAAACGCAAACTAAAGGACTGCGATGTATACAACGGCGACTGCTACCGAGAACAAAGGCAGCGTCTATTTGGGTGTGGATTTGTTGTTGGAACTAGACTCAGGCAAAAAGTCTTGAGTTTCAACAGTGTGAGCGAGCGCATCACGACAATCCGCATCAAGGCTAAATTCGCCAAAATAAGCCTAATATGCGCGCATGCCCCAACAGAGGAGAAAGATGAGGACACCAAAGACATATTCTTCGAGCTCTTGGACAAGACATATGAGCAGTGCCCTGGCTATGACATTAAAATTGTCTTAGGAGATTTTAATGCCAAGCTAGGAAGAGAAGACATCTTTGGAAGATACAGCCTGCACGACCCCACCTCCGACAACGGATTCACGCTGATCGATTTCGCTGCGGGGCGAGACGTTCTGGTAGCTAAAACGCAGTTCATACATCTTAATATCCACAAGGGGACATGGAAATCTCCTGATCAATCAACTGTCAACCAGATAGACCACATTGTGATCGACACACTATTCTTCTCCAGTATACAGGATATCCGAACTTTCCGAGGGGCTAACATTGACTCGGACCACTACCTCATTGTAGCCAAGGTACGGCTACGGATATCCCGGTCCAAGCCAAAACAAGGAAGTACTGTGAAAGGTTTCGACGTTAGACGGCTGCAATCGCAAGAGACTGCCATGTCCTTTTCCGATCGAGTCTCTAGTACCCTCTTAAGTAGTCCTATGCTGCCTGCATTAAGCATTGAAAACCAGTGGCAACATTGCCTTGCAGCCATCAGAGAAGCCGCCTCTGAAGTGCTATTTTTCACACGTCCACAACAGCGAAACCCCTGGTTTGGCGACGAATGCCGGCACAACAGGAATGAGGTTCGTAAATTTTACCAAAAGGTAAAAAAACCTCCCAAGGGTACCAGCCCAGAACAGAAGCCTGTAAAGACGATCAGGGGAACATCGTAGTAGAACCGCAGTCTATGTTGAGAATATGGAAAGACCACTTCTCCAAATTATATAACGGCGATGACGAACGGAATTCCGCTGTAAGGGAGATAGAACCACTCAACCTAGGCGAACGCAGATCAACAATTCCGCCTACCCGACCTAGACGAAGTGAAGATAGCTATATCTAAACTGAAGTCAAACAAAGCTGCTGGAGCTGACGGCATAGCTGCCGAACTATTTTAAGCAGCAGGCGATGACTTGGTAGGGAGCATGCACCAACTCATCTGCAAAATATGGTCGGAAGAAAGCATGCCCGATGAGTGGAATCTCAGCATAGTTTGCCCGATACATACAAAAGGAGACCCTTTAAATTGCGCCAACTACAGATCAGTCTCCTTAACATTGCATATAAGATCCTTGCTGTCGTATTATGTGAACGTCTAAAGCCGTTCGTCAACAACCTGATAGGTCCTTTCTGTCCACTATCGACCAAATATTCACACTACGGCAGATCTTGGAAAAAACCCAGGAGCTTCAAATCGATACCCACCATCTCTTTATCGATTTTAAAGCAGCGTATGACAGCATCCATAGGGAAGAGCTCTACAGAGCAATGTCTAGTTTTGGCATCCCTGTCAAACTTATCCGTTTGTGCAGAATGACGATGGAGAATGCACGCTGCTCCATCAAGGTCGGAAAAGATCTCACCGATGCATTTGATATCAAAAAAGGTTTTAGACAAGGCGATGCACTGTCATGCGACTTCTTCAATATCGTTCTGGAAAGAATTGTGCAAAACTCAACCATCAACACTACAGGCACAATCTTTCAAAGGTCCATCCAATTACTCGGATACGCAGATGATATTGACATAATTTGAAGATCAAAGCGTGATGTCAGTGGAGCGTTTTTGAGCATTGCGACGTAAGCGAAGAAGATGGGTTTAGTGGTCAATGAGGGCAAGACCAAGTATATGCTGTCATCAAAAAAGGACATTGAACAACGACGTCTTGGACAAAACGTCACCATGGACAGCTATAACTTCTAGGTAGTTAAGGACTCTGTCTACCAAAGGCACCGCTATAAACACAGGCAACGACACCAGCGCTGAAATCAAACGAAGAATAACTCTTGCAAATCGCTGCTTCTTTGGACTTAGAAGGCAATTGAGAAGTAAAGTCCTCTCTCGAGCATCTAAAATCACCATCTATAAGACACTCATCATCCCGGTTCTCATTTATGGCGCTGAGGCCTGGACCCTGTCAAAGAAAGATGAGAACGTCTTAGGATGCTTCGAGAGAAAAATTCTTCGGGTGATTTTTGGTCCCGTACGTATAGATGTACGGGCTGTACAGCGACACTGACCTAGTTAGCAGAATAAAAGTCCAACGGCTTAGATGGCTGGGTCATGTAGAGCAAATGGACATCAACGCTGCAGCCCGGAAGGTCTTCGAATCCAATCCCGAGGTCTTCGAATCCAATCCCGAGATATTCGAGTCAAAAATCAATTTTTACCAACTTTTATTAATTTTTTTTTAGGTTTTTATTTTTTATAAAAAAAACTGTCAATTAGATTTTTCTCAAAATTTTATCAGATGTGAAAAACGTTATTTTTCGTTGCACACAATTGTTTTGGACATAAAATCATTTTTTGTTCGTAAAGTTTTCGAGGTGACAAATATTTTGTAGTCAGTGTTTTTGGTTCATAAAAAAACCGTTAATTGGATTTTTTTCCAAAAAAGAGGCTGGGATGAGAACCACACTGATAACTTCCCATCCCGTCTGTCGATTTGTCTTGCTTAAAAGTTTGTCTATATGTATCAATTTTTACCAAATTTGCGTACTATTTTTTGTAGATTTTATTTTTTTATGAAAATACGGACTGTTGGATTTTTATAAAAAAGTTACTGAATATCGAAAACAATATTTTCTGTGAAATAAAATAAGTTTGAAGCTAATATTTGTAATTTTTGAAAAGCTATTTTAGTCGAAAGTAAATTTGTACCAACTTTTATACATTTTTATTTTAGGTTTTTATTTAAAAAAAAAAAACTGTCATTTCGATTTTTCTCAACATTTTTCAGAATGTTGAAAATAATATTTCTTATAAGATAAAATAAGTTTGAAGCCTTAATCTCAAGTTCTTGAAAAGATATTTGGGTCGAAATTCAATTTTTACCAACTTTGAGTAATGTTTTTTTTAGATTTTTATTTTTTATAAAAAAACTGTCAATTAGATTTTTCTCAAAATTTTATCAGATGCCAAAAACTTTATTATTCGTTGCACAAAATTGTTTTGGAGATGAAATCATATTTTAGTCGTAAAATTTTTGGAGGTGACAATTTTTTTTTTCAGTTTTTTTGAGTTATAAAAAAACCGTTAATTGTTTTTTTTTCCAAAAATATACTACTTTTGTACCACGTTATAATATATAATATAAAATTTAATTCAAGTCTCTAGCGCCATTGGTTCATGAGATATTTAGGGTTAACCAAAATTTGCACCTTTTTTTAAACTGCTATGGTAAAAAACCACCCACGTAATTTTCTTGAGAGCCCTTTCTTCATATTTTTGCCTTATTATCTGTATAACAAAATTTATTTTAAGTCGATATCTCTACTGGTTCTTGAGCTATGGATGACGAAAAAAAACGTCGAGAACGTTCGGACATATACGGACGTACGGATATACAGACGTACGAACGTACGTACCCACGCACGCACAGACATCTTTCTAAAAATCTTTTATTTTGACTCTAGGGACCTTGAAACGTCGAGAAATATCAAAATTTTCAATTTGACAAATCGGACCGATTACAATAATTTCCTATGGGTTGTTGACGATTGGTTTTAGACGTTCACATATCACGGCAGAGAAGATTTTGTAAGCGATGTTAAGTAGACTGATGCCTCTATAATTTTTCAGAAATAATTGTATGCATCGAAGATTAAAGTTTTGGTAGCTTTGTTTATTTTTTGGAAAAATAAAAATGACAACATTTCTAGTTTAAACTGGCTAAAATTGATCTAAGACCAAAATATCTCTTGATTAAAAAGTATATTGGCTTTTTCATTTAATATTAAATTTTGTTTTAAATATTCCGTAAGACTTTGAGCAAAAATTATTGACAAATTATTGATTTTGGCCTCTTTGTGTTTTGTATTTTCCTTGGATTTTGTATTCAAAATTATTTGTTTTTTATTTTTTTGAATTATTAAAAAAATTGTGTTCTGAAATAAATTTTAATAAAGTTCAAAATATATTGGTTCGTAAAATATATGGGTAAACGGAAAAACTTTGTTTTTAATTTCTTATGATAACCTAATCACCCGTTGAACTTTCTTGAATATCCTGTTTGCACATCGGAATTTATTATCTGTAAAATAATTTATTTAAAGTCCATATTTCAACTTGCTAATAAAGTTCACAGACCTCCCTAATCTATAAGCTTTAAATAGAAAATAATTAAATATAATCAAATAATATGAATTAAAATAATATTTTTTTTTTCCGCAGGAAGGTGAGAAATCTTCAGAGACACTATAAGCCCGATGCTTATAGTAGTGTCAGATTTTTACTGACTAAAACTCACCTCCCTTATCTTCTATATTATTACTACAACTAAGTCCAGCTTAACAAGTACTTTTAGCGTCATTTTGTTCGCGTTTTGTCAGGAAGCTCCCCAACGAGAGGACCTGAAGATTCCACAAAATTCGAGTGGAGAGATTAATTTGTTTGCGCTAGATCAGAAGGTCTTGTTCGGTGCAGACGCCGAAAAACGAACGCCTCGCTAACAGATTGTTGGATTAAGTTATTACTATGATTTCTAAGTCGTGATCTTAGCTCTGTAGCAAATTTTTTAATTTCGTTTTCTACATATTTTATATTTAAATCTCTATGTAAGTCACTATTTCTTATATACCATGGAGCATTTACTATTATTTTAAGTACTTTGTTTTGGTATGTTTGCAAAATTTGTATATTTCTTTCGTTGGTACAACCCCAAAGTTGTATACCGTACGTCCAAACTGGTTTCAGTACTTGCTTATAAATAAGAAGCTTGTTATAAACGCTTAGATTGGAATATCTTCCAATAAGCCATGTCAATTCGCGGAGTTTATTTTCGAGTTCATCGCGTTTCTTTTTTACATGAACTTTCCATTTAAGTTTCGCGTCTAGAGTCATGCCTAGATACTTCGCTTCATTAGCGTATGGAATTTGCACAGAATTTATATAAATAGGTAAGTTATATACTTTTTATACGTAAAATTTGTGTGCGTCGATTTCGTTTCATTAAGAGCAATTCGCCATTTCTATGTCCAATCTGAAATGCTATTTAATGCCTTTTGAAGCTTAGAGGTTGCCGTTTCTATTGAATCTGATATTGCGAGTACAGCTGTATCATCGGCAAAAGTGCCTAAAGTTGTGCCTTCTGTTTGGGGTATATCTCGGGTATAAAGAACAAACAAAATCGGTCCAAGGACGCTACCCTGGGGAACCCCAGCGTTTATTTCTTTAAACTCCGAATACTCCGTTCCTTGCTTAACTCGAAAGAATCTATTTTCTAGGTACGATTCAAGAATGTTATATATTTGCTCTGGAAAGACTTTTAATTTATATTTTAGCCCGTCATGCCAAACTTTGTCAAAAGCTTGAGAAACGTCAAGAAATGCAGTTGAGCAAATCTTTTTTTCTTCAAATGCTTTTTCAATTTCGTTAGTTATTCGGTAAACCTGATCAATTGTCGAGTGATTATTCCGGAAACCGAATTGGTGGTCGGGAATTAAACGTTTGTCTTCAATAATTGGTAGCATTCGTTTAAGAAGCAATTTTAAGAGAGAAATTGGTCTATACGATTTTTTCTCATTCGGTGGCTTACCCGGTTTGGGGATCATTATTACTTCGGCGACTTTCCATTGCGTGGGTACGTAAGCAAGTCTTAAAGCAGCGTTAGTGAGCTGTAAGAGCTTAACCATTGCTTTTTTAGGCAACTCTTTGAGGACACGACCGTTAATCAGGTCGTAGCCAGGAGCTTTATTATTTTTCTGCCGTTTTATTTCCTGGACAAGTTCAGTCAAAGTAATATTCCTGATAGAAAAATTGTCCGGCGCTGGTTGGAGCTCTCCGTCATTAGTCAGAAGCTCTTGACCATCGAAAGGTTTGAACGTTTCCTCAAGGTGCTTAGCAAATAAATCCGCCTTTTCCTTATCAGTTTTTGCCCATTCAGAATTATTTTTTCGAATAGGTGCCGACATTATTGGAGGCTTTTTAATACCTTTTATCGTCTTCCAAAGAGAATAATTCGTTTTATTGTCTGCTGTTAGGCTTTCAAGATAGGAAGAATTCTCGCTGTTTTTAAAATCTCTTAACAAATTTTTAATCTTGTTTGATAAAAAGTTGACGACACTTTTATGCTGAGGAGCACGTGATTGCTACCATACTTTTCGAGCTTTTCGTTTTTCGCGTATCAATTCTTTTATATCTTCTGGAATTTTTTCTTCGTATTGCCTTGACTTTTTACTACAGATCGGAGTATTATTCCAAGCTGCTTCTTGAACAATATTTATAAATTTTTCTGTTTCATCTTCTAACTCAAACGGAGTTTGCAAAGAGACGTTCAGTATAATTCTATTTTCGCAATCTTCTTTGAATTTATCCCAATTTGTGTTATTATTTGTTAAAATTAGGGGCTTTTCTTTTACGATTACGTTACTGTTTATTGTTAAGATAACGGCCGAGTGATCCGTAGAAAAATCGAAGTTATCATCTACTGTCATATATTTTCTGTTCATTCCTCTTGCGATGAAAAAGTCAACAAGATCGGGTGTTTTCGCTGTGTCGGTTGGCCAATACGTTGGTTTTCTTGATGATAAAAATTCAACGTTACATTCAATACCCGCTTTGTAGAGTTGTCTACCCTTCGTCGAAATGCAACGTGATCCCCAAAATGAATGTTTCGAATTGAAGTCGCCGCCAATAATAAATTTTGGACCTAAAGCGTTGAAAAGATCTTTAAAATCGTTTTTGTCTATCTTGGACCGAGGAGGACAGTAAATAGACGCAATATTAAAAAATACGTGTCTAACTTTTATGCTAACGGAAGTAACTTGCATTGTATCGAGCTCGATATTTATCTCAAACGAATGATTGATATTTTCTCTGATAAATACGGAAGAACCACCCCTTGCTCTTTCGGATGGATGGCATGCGTGGTAAGCCGAATAACCTTTAATACTTAAATTTGAGTATTTTTTCAAATGAGTTTCAGAGATCAAACAAATATCTATTCTTTCGTTAAGTAGAACCGTTTCTAGTTCTTCGATTTTTGCGGTAAGTCCGTTCGCGTTCCATGTTATTATTTTGAGTTGTTGGGACAACTGATCCATGTTTACGGTAAATTTGGTGTTTTAAGAGCCGCCGACTCAAATTTGTCCAATTTCTCAAGAATAATTGTGTTAATTCTCCCTTGTTCTTCTAATCGTTCAAGTTTAAGGGAAAATACATTTTGAACGGAGTCAGGTTTAATAGTTTTAGGTTTTTCGGGCGCCGTGACTTGAGCGTACGTGTTCGTCTTTTTTGTTTTTATGTTTTCTGAGGGTAAAACGTTTTCATTATTTTTCCCGTCCGTTTTACTCGACGCTTGAGTATTAGTCTTGGTTTTTAATTTTTATTCTTTGTTTTGCTTTGAGGTATTTTTTTTAGTTTTCTTACTAAATTCTTCGCGCCTCTTTAACATTTCCTTTGCGACCTCACAGCCACGGTAATTTGCTGGATGATTACCTTTGCAATTCGCGCATGTAGCCGGAGTTTCTTTTTTAAGACGGCATACATCAGTCATGTGCTTTCCCGCGCATTTAACGCAAACGGGGTCCTTCTGACAATAAGCTGCTGTATGGTTAAAACCTTGACATCGCTTGCACTGAGGAATAAGGCGTTTCTCCTTTCTTAGTGGTTCGATTTTTACAACAATATTCATTATAGTTTTAATATTATAAACATTGTCTACATTTTCATTTTTATCGAAACTTAGAATAAAAAGAGGAAGAGCGCATTTTATATAAGCGGTTTCGATTCCTTTTTCTCGCTTCAAAAGATTTGTTGCGTCAAGAATCTTAAATCCTTTGGTTTTTAAGTCCGAAAGGATGTCTTCTTTCGAACAAGAGGGAATTTAAATTTAAAAAATTAAAGTAAATAAGAGCAAAAATAATTTGATGTATAAATAATTTGATGTATAATAATATAAAAGCAAAATATTGTAGCATTTAATAAAAACCCTTTTGTAAATATAGGTAAGCCCACTTTTCTGTAATTAATTACAATTATTTCCCCATAAAATTCTTATTAAGTCTAAATTATACCCCTCTCTCACCCATCTCCACTGTTTGTTGTCGATAAAGTAATTTAATAGATAATGTGAAAAATAAAAACAAATCATAATGTGGTCAAGACACTTTTGACAAGCTGTTACCACAATAATCGTTCTTTCAACCACAATTTTCGTTCAAGCCATCTGTTAGACTATAGGTATGTAGACCATACTCTCTTAGGTACCTACTTTATAGAACTCTATATAAAATTCCATAAAAGTCTACTGGGGTTGCTGCAGGACCATAAGAATGCAAATTATTATTACGCTTGATGCTATCCTACAAAAAAGGTCACATTAGAAGAACGTCGACTAACGACAAAAATTGTGTTAAAGCAGAAAAAGAACTCTATATAGCGAATGGATTAATATTTTCCTCTTAGGTTACCCCAGGTTTAAAAATGAAAAGAAAAACATCAACCAGCTGCTGCTGTGCAACCTCTGAAACTCGATTATTAATCTGCAAGGGAGAAGCAAGCAATTTGAAAGTATTTGAGATGAGAATATTGAAGGTAAATGGAGTTTATTTTTTTATTTTGTAATGATTATGATGGGATCGGAAAGGTTCATACTCCTTGATCCAGTTTGAAAATTATTCAATTAATAGGGAGCTTTATTTTTCTGTTATATCCATCAGACATTATTGAAAGCAAAAGGATGTTAAAAAGAGTATAAGAGCTTAAAGGAAGATATTTCTAGCTTTTATTTCTTTATCCATTTCGTTGACAGTGTGTTCATTGGATAGTTATTATGCTTTCATAATAACCACAACCAATCATTATTTTTACAGAAAAAACAACAAGGGAACCTTTTTAACAGCAAAGAATTCTTAGAATTCAATTTTTAAGGTCATAAATGTTGGAATATGTAATACCTGTGGCGTGATGGTTAGTGCGTAGGATTGTCATGCTAGAGGTCTCGGATTCAATCCTTGCCTGTGCAATCTAAAGTTTTTTCATGGGTTCTGTCTCTTGCGATCGTAACCGTACTTAAATTTGTTTGGTTTTATTTGAAGTTAAGATATTTGTCCTTGTGACAGTTCCCCATTTTCCTTTTGATGATTTTTTTCCTTTTTGAAAAATAGATATTTAAAAATATACCTGCAAAATAAGATTATCTTCAAAAAAGTAAATGCCTTTTAATTTCTCAAGAAAAAAAACGATAATTTAGTAATATTTTTTTCGAAAATCATTAGAGATACTTTTGAGAAAATTTGAATTTTCGTTTTTGACCAAAAAATTCGTTTCGGGACTACTGTTTTTTTTTTGGTTTAAAAATAAAATTAATAAAAAAAATCTGAGATGCGACCCACACTGATAGCTTCCATCCCGTCTGTCGATTTGTCTTGCTTAAAAGTTTGTCTATATGTATCAATTTTCACCAAATTTGCGTACAATTTTTTGTAGATTTTATTTTTTTATGAAAAAACGGACTGTTGGATTTTTATATCGAATGATATATAAATATCGAAAAAAATATTTTCTGTGAAATAAAATAAGTTTGAAGCCAATATTTTTAATTTTGAAAATCTTTTTGAGTCGAAAGTAAATTTTTACCAAGTTTAAGTTTTGTTTTTTTTTTTAGGTTTTTATTTTTTGTAAAAAAAACTGTCAATTCAATTTTTCTCAAAGTTTTATCGAATGTTGAAAACAATATTTCCTATAAGTTTAAACTAGTTAGAAGCCATTATCTCAAATTTTTGAAAAGATATTTGTGTCGAAAATCAATTTTTAACAACTTTTATACATTTTTGTTTAGGTTTTTATTTTTTAATCAAAAACTGTCAATTCGATTTTTCTCAAAAATTTTTCGAATGTAGGGAATAATATTTTTTATAAGGTAAAATTAGTTAGAAGCCATTATCTCAAATTTTTAAAAAGATATTTGAGTTAAAAAACAATTTTTACCAATAATTTGAATTCAATATCTTTCTTTGTTCTACTAATACTTGATTAGAAAACCGTTTCTTATCAGTTTGTTAACGAGAATATTATTCGAAAACCAATTTCAGTAGCATTTCTTTAAAGTTTTCATTTCTAAGCACAATTAGCACAGAATGAAATAATTTTAAAGTCAATATCTTCATTTATTCCCGAGATATAGAAAATTGAACATCAATTTTTACCAATTTGCGTACTATTTTTTATAGATCGGACTGACTGTCGGATTTTTATAACAATTTTACTAAATGTCGGATATAATATTTTCTATAAGATGAAATCAGTTTGAAGCCAATATCCTATTTTTGAAAAGATATTTAAGTCACAAAGCAATTTTTACCAACTTTTAGTTATGTTTTTTTTTAGGTTTTGATTTTTTGTGAAAACACTGTTAAATCTATTTTTTTTCAAAATTTTACCAGATGTCAAAAACGTTATTTTTTATTGTATAAAATTATTTTGGAGGCAAAACCGTTTTTTGTTCGTAAAATAGTAGACGTGACAATACATTTTTTGTTTTTTTTTTTTTTCAAAATTTTATAAGTTTGGTATCACGTCACAATATTATAATATACAATTTAATACAAGTAGTTAGCGTTACTGGTCCATGACCTATTTTGGTTTAACCAAATTTTGTTGATAGTCCTTTCTGCATCTATCTGCATTATTATCTTTACTGTAGAACAACATTTATCTGCCGATATCTTCACAGGTTCTTGAGATAAGAACGACAAAAAAGCTTCCCGAACGTACGAACTTACGAACGTACGTACAAACGCACGCACAGACATCTCTCTAAAAATCTTTAATTTAGACTTTAGGGACCCTGAAACGTCGAGAAATGTCAAAACTTTCAATTTGACAAATCGGACCGATTATAATAACTTAAGTTAAGAAGTTAAAAATGCCTTAAATCTTTACTTTTAAGTTCGACCCAATGGTGATGTTTGTAGGAGCTTTACTGACAGACACTATGAACTTCTGTGTTCTTATTATCACAAGAACGCTCGCATCCTTCTTATAGAGCAGAAAAGACGCCAGTAAAAGATAAGTTATTTTCTAAATGAAATGATCGTTAAGATGCAATTGTTTACGTAAAATTCATAGTCGAGTTTTAAAGGGCTTATGTATAGAAGTGACATTGTTTTGCTATGCCACTGATATGTGGACATCCTCATTTCAGGCATCTATGGCAGTATCGTTGTGGCTGTGGTTACCCAAAATCATGTGAACATATGGCATGGCATCTAAGGTGTCCGTTTACAATCAAGGAGCCTTGCATGCAGGAGGTGCTAGACAAATCTCAATCCTAGCAAGGGGTGTACGCATACCTTAATAGATCCACAGAATTGTTCCGGTTTTACTTTTTGCTCTGGGGCGCTTGTCTTTGACTCCGACAGTGTAGGTAGGCCCACCTTGGGATTAAGTCTTAACTAACAGGTGCCCACTTGATTGATCTTATCTAAGCTAATAAGTTTGTAAGTCTTTCGTCTATAAAGCCTTTATTCATCCGAAACTTAAATAAAGGATTTAACAATAAGAGGTTCCACAAGTGCTGTCACTTTTGAAGCTGTCATATTATTACTAAAAAAGGAAGGATGTAAGCCTTTAGCACGAAATAAATGAATTTCGTTAGAATTTTTAACATAAATGTACGTAACAAAAAAATCGCAATTTCGAAGAAAAAGTTTCTTGAATTTGTTATTTCTCGAAGAGGCAATCAGAATTGACCACCGAAATCTCATAATTTTCTACCTTTAAACTTTTTTATCTTAGCGCTACGTCCAAGACCTTAAGGATAGATAGAGAACATACGGCTCCAAATAAGTAAATTTAAAAACAAAATGTCTTTTGACCACAGACGCAATGTTTTGCCTTTCATTAACGAACAAGCTCCCAAAATGAGTATGAGTGCGCGCAAGAAAAAGATAAAAACTCAACTGGCTTTTAATAGAGCAAACATCAACTTTTGAGAATATAAAAGACTTTTCAAGATTGAAATAATATGTTCAAAAAGCTTTTTGTACTTTTTACAAATATTTCTGGCTATAAATGGCATTAATTGTCACATTAAAGTTACTACACCGTAAAGCGAGCGTTTTTCGTTAAATGCCTTTTAACTTTAGTCATACAAAATATTGAATTATTTTGGTTTTATCGATTTTAGCGGTTATTGATTTTTATGCAGCAAAACCCGCCTAATAAAATTGTCTTTAAAGCTTCTTTTGTTTGTTTTTATATTGCAAACATATGCTGATGTTATGCCAAATTCATTCCAAAATAATCCTGTCTTCCTATAGGCAAATGGGAATTTTTGAAATCCGTTTACTCTTTTCAATTTCCGATTTATAATTTCTCAAGCGCAAAAATATTTATTAGCACCATAACGGCTGTATCTAGGTATACAAAACTTTTCATTCTGTACTGTATACACAGAGCATAACCATAGCCAGAGCCAGTTAACTGAGAGTGTACATAGGTACATTTAGGTAGCGGTACCAACATTATATTACACATCAGGCTATAACTAATTTCCTACTCGGAAAACGTATTCGAGAAACCGAAACACAAAAACCATCATACTAACTTCGTTGAAACAACACACGTTCCAATATTTTCGTGTACTCTATATTCGTACTCGTACTCTTGTAACCTACTCGTATACCAATCCTATGGATACAGGTTGAGTTCCTATAAGCTGAACATTGTGTTGTGTAATGTAAACCAATGGGAAAAGAACTCCTTGAAGCGTTCAAAATGTGTTTTTTAAGGGCAAAAGCCTACGAAGTTAGTGAACCAAATTGTCTGTATTAAATTTTAAAAATATATGTACGTTATATTGTAGATATTTACTGTACATACGCTACGCATATAGATGGAATTTTCTCACTCATTCTCAATATGGCTGCAAAAATCAACCAACACTCCACAAAACTCAATGTTGCGTATAGCTTAGGTAATTTTGGATAATTTAAGCGGAACTTTTTCTGTCTTTGAGTGTGGGAACGTAAAGGGCGGTGGAACAGGATTGTAGATGCCGGAGTTGGTGTATGTTGGGTATTATAGGACCCCAAAACACATGCCTTTTCTATATTTATGTATATTTGAGTGTTTTTGCACAAGTGTACCTCTCTATAGCTTCTACTATTGAAACAGATTAAGTGCTATCAAGCGATATGTTTACGCAATTCAAATCTTTTTACAACAACATTTTGTCATTTAAATGTGTGAGAGAATGAATTTTGCAACCGAAATAAAAAACCATACACACACATTACACACTACTTAACAGTCTTAGGGATATTTTGATTTGTAAAGAAAAAAATCGAGTTTATCAAAGGTGTTGTTCCAGAATTTTGAATATTTCTTAAAATAGAAATGTTGTCCTAAGCTTAGGATAACTTCAACATTTTTTTAAATTATATCATTTTTTTTGGCATATTATCAATCACTTTATATGGATAAATGGTCACAATCCGTATGTTTTCAAGTGCGGACTTGGCAATACTTATGTATGTAGGGGTATTAAGTCATAAGATAGTTTTTATCCCAAATTTATCCAAGAATTGATTTGTTCACCGTATTTGTAGTAAATGTTAATACTTTGCATAGGAAGCATAGGAATACTATTTGACACTTGGCAGTTTAAGGTAAGTAAATATAAAATGTATTATTTGAGGGAAAATTGTTGAACAATATTCTTAAAATCATTAAAAACAGGGGAATGTCCACTTTGGAGCATTCATTGATAGTCAACCTTAACCTTAAAGACCTTATTAAATAAAAAAATTTACTTTATTAAGAAGACATTGATGCATTTTATTATGTATTAATGTTTTTTTCTTTATATATAGTACTAGCTGACCCGGCGAATTTCGTGCCGCCTAACAGTCAATGAATGTCGTGTTGCTTTTTAGCTGAACTAATTTAGGCTTTGATGAACGTAAAACAATGATACAAAATAATACATTTATATAGATAGGAACAAAAAAGTATTTTATTATGATGAATGTTGATGAAAAAATGCATACAGAATGAGAATAAAAATAAAAAAAATAAAAAATAATAATTAAGTACTTCAAACTCTTGTCAGAAAAAAATAATTGAAAACTATGTTGTGCAGATTGGGAAAAAAATAAAACTCGGATTAATTGATTAATAGGATTTTCATTCAAGCACTTTGTGGTAAACGACATTCTTTGTTTTTTGGTCAGGCGCAAGAACAAATAAAGCGGATGGTTTGCCGACACGTAAACATGCCACGTACAATTGACCATGAGAAAAACATGCATTTTCTAGATTGAGGCCACAAATAGTCAAGGATTGGCCATGTGATTTGTTGATCGTCATGGCGAAGGCAAGACGAATCGGGAATTGAATTCGTTTAAACTGAAAGGACATACCCGTTGGGATCATCGGAATAAGAACTTCCTCATCTTTAAATTTTCCTTTAAGTATCGACGCGTGAATCACATTGCTTATCAGTTTTCTTATCACCAAACGCGTTCCATTACACAGTTTTGGTTGGTTTAAATGACTACCGAGCCAACTTTAAGTTTTAAATTGTGCGGTGGTAAACCAGGCACATCCAAGGAGTTTAAAAATTCAGTTGGATAATTAGTGCCTTCTTCTTCGTTTGTTACACAGTCGATAGATTTGAATGAATACAGAGTACCTACGATTTGATTTTGAATTATAAAATTGAGGTCATCTACATCTTTATTTTTAGCGGCCAAAATTGCTCGCTCACTTAACCATTTAGTATTTTTGTGGTTAGCAATGATATCCGGGAATACTTTGTTGATAAGCTCGTCTTTTGATGATACGAAATTGCAAAAATTTGGAGGAAATAAAATCAAACCGCTCGATTTGTCAACAGGAACACGGCCATTACCGATAGTCAGCAATTGCTTCGAGAAATCATCAGCAGATAGATCGTTCAACAATGCAACTCTCATATTTACGGACACTTGAAGTTTCTTTACATATCGCCACAGATTTGATGCTTTGAGGCAAGCGTTTATTTCGTCGGCAGCAGTAGATCTTGGAATGACTGGTAGTGTTTGTCGGAAATCGCCAGATAATAAAATCATTGCACCACCAAAACATCTCGAATCATTGCGCAGATCTTTTAATGTTCGGTCTAGTGCTTCCAATGCGCGTTTGTGCGCCATTGTGCATTCATCCCATATGATGATTTTTGATGCTATACTAAAACTTTGGCCATTGCGGAGTATTTTGAAATGTTACATGTCGGTTGTTCAGTAGTTTTAAGATTTAATGGCAATTTTAACGCTGAGTGAGCCGTACGGCATCCGTCTAACAATGTTGCCGCTATTCCAGAAGAAGCAATTGCTACCGCAATTTCGGATCTTGCTCGTACAGTGGCCAAAATCAATGACATGAGGAATGTCTTCCCAGTTCCACCGGGGGCATCCAAAAAACATAATCCGCCATTTCCATCATCAATTGCATTAATCAGTGTATCAAGAACTTCCCTCTGCTTAGGATTCAACAGAGGTACATTCGTTTGAACTGATTGGATTAGTTCATGTGGATCATATTCACGTTCACGTTCCAATTCTCTATTAAATGCGTCATTAATTCCGCGATCTGGCGCTGGCATTCCTAACCTAACTAACAAACTGCCGCACATGAGGTAACACATATCTTCGATCAAGAGGAAAGTCTGGTTATGGATCTTCTCATTCACCTCAAGATCGCAATTTCTTGAGCTGACGCGAATTCGATGTAAAATATCTTCTGACATGTTATCTTTGTATTTGTTCCACAGGTTACGTGGGACGATGATAGCAAATAATGTTCGTATCTGACTTGGAGATGCAGAAATAATTGCTTCAGCGGTTGCCGTGTCCCAATGAGTATCGTTTTCAAGCAAATTTAGCTCTTGACATGCTGCACGAAATGTGGGGCACACGATACCATTAACAGTTCGTAGTGATTCAAATGATGTTGGCCCTCGAACATGTACCAGCAACAACCGCAAATAGAAACATTCATCATTCTTCGGATGAACTGTGTAAATACGACCAAGAGCATCAGTAGAACGCATATCTGGATGACAAGGAACTGCATCGCCTTGCTTCCGACGTTGAAATTTCTTCGATGTAGCGTTCCAAGTGTAATAATGGCATTTCTGAGTAAAGCAAAGTTCGTGCGAACGGATCGCTTTGACAAATCGCAAAGAAACTGGTCAGTGTTGTCGCTGGAGGTGTTTCAGCACATTGAGCAGCATTCGACGCTGTGAAATATACTCTCTGACCGTTCTCTAGATGCACCCCCAAATGTAAAACAGTGGAATGACGTTCGTGAATAGGGAATGAAAATATACGCCAAATCGCTTCATTGCAGTTTACATATCTACCAACTTGATAGCGCGTAATTTCATCGTTGGTATTGGATGTTTGGATATCAAAAACCGCAATGTCGCTCCCTTTCGTGACATATTTGCAAATGTATTTAATTGGCTTGACCGAATCGCAATACTCAACATTACAATGTGCTTTTAAATAATTAATAAATAATTTTCGAAAATTAATGTCTAAAACAAACAAATATAACTATAACAGTACCTGAACTTTGTAGACATTTTACAAACAATAAATTTCTGAACGCACACATGATGTCTTCAGAAAAAAATAAAGTTGTGGCTTAAAGGTCTCAGCAACCAGGCCATAAGCTCCAACAAAAAAATAGTTGTTGCACTATTTGACAGGATTGGACAACAAATGTTTGACATGTAATAAACAAATCAGCATCTATGGAAATGATTAAGTATTCATTACACATATCGAGTTTTCATTGTTTTTAAGATGTATTCTGCTATTCGGGACGGAAACAAATCCAACAAATCAAAAACCATGGCAATCGGTCCAGCCGTTCTCGAGTTATAAGTGTTGTAACAAACACGACTTTCTTTATTTTATTTTTTAACTTCCCATAGGAAGTTATGTTAATCGGTCCGATATATCGCATTTTGACATTTCTCGACGTCCCTAGAGACTAAATAAAAATTTTTGGAGAGATGTCTGTGCGCGAGTGTGTACGTACGTTTGTTTTTGGAAAAAAATCAAATTAACTTTTTTTTTTAAATCAAAAAAACTGAAAAAAAAAATATTATTTGTCACATCGAAAATACTACGAACAAAAAATGATTTTATCTTCAAAATAATTTTGTGCAACAAAGAATAACGTTTTTGACATCTGGTAAATTTTTGAGAAAAACCGAATTAACAGTTTTCTTATAAAAAGTAAAAAACCTAAAAAAAAACAATACTAAAACCTGGTAAAAATTTAACTTCGATTCAAATATCTTTTGAAAAATTAAAAATATTGGCTTCAAACTATTTTGATTGACATTTACTTAATTTTTTATAAAAATCCAACAGGTAGTTTTTCACAAAAAAATTAAAATCTACAAAAAATAGTACGCAAAATTGGTAAAAATTGATGTTCGGTTCTCGGTATTTCGTAAATAATAGAAGATATTGACTTCAAATTAATTTCATTCATTCAATTTGTATTTGTTTATATAAGAAATACAAATCTTAAGAAATGCTACTAAAATTGGTAAAAATTGGTTTTCGACTAAAAATCTCGTTAACTAAAATAGATTTTGAAATCAAACTATTTCATCATAAGCGAAATATTGTTGGTAATTAAAAAAATGTTTTAAATAATTCAACTGACACTTTTTTTAACAAAACAAGAAAACCTACAAACTTTTTTAGCAAGAAAAATCAACAGACGGGATGGGAAGTTATCAGTGTGGGTCGCATCCCAGCCTCTTCTCTTTTAATATTTGGTACATATTTTGGAAAAATTTAATAAACATTTTTTTTGGAAAAAAATCCTTACAAAAATACTTTTAAATGTTTTTAACGGTTCGAATATTGTGATAGATTACGTTTTTACAATATCTAGTAATGATCGTCTATTTTTGAATTTGTTTTGCTTTTTGTAAAAGCATTTGCTAAATTTATTAGTTTTTGAGTTTTTTAAAAGAAAGTGTAATGAAAATTCTGATATTGTTTGGTTATTATGTTAAACATCTTAAATTCTGTTTAGAAAATTGAAAATCAATACAACTTAGTATAGCACTTTTTCGCTTTTAAAGTTTCTCTTGAAAACAGTAAAATTAAAATCAGAACAAATTATAAAAATAAATTAAATAAAATGAAGTAACTTATTATAAATGTTTTTTTTTTTTGAAAAAAAAGCTAAAGAAATACATATGATCAAACTTAAAAAATTCTTTGTACATATAAAAATATAAAAGAAATAAGCACAAACAAACGAGCTTTATTTTAAAATGGTGTGATAATGTTTGTTAAATACAAACATTCTTATGATACCCTATTACAAAGCAATGACTTTGTTTTGAAAATCCTGTTCCTTTAGATTCTGTAAATATTTGGTGAATTTCGACCAACCAAATTTTGAAATATAGAATTTTGATTTTATTTTCTATAAAAAAATTGAAAGTTTTTCAATGCAGCTTTATGACATATACGGTATTATTTCAAACTCAGCCTTTCCAAAACTGTACCTATTTATAAAGGCCAACAGATTGTTTGTAGCTTGAATTAAAAATGGAATTTTTTTCGAACAAAACAATAAATTTGGGTTACATCAAGTCACAAAATATTTTGTTTAAAACCAATTGGCAGAAAAAAAAGGGACAATTCAGCTCACTTATTATTTTAAAATCACATAATTGCAATTTTTGAAAAATCTCTAGTAATTTTTTTAGGTGTTCAATTGAATTTTAATTACAATTTTTCGCTTAAAGATGGCATTGTCTAAAACCTAAAGCTGTGTATTTTTTAATATAAACACGTGAAAAATTAAATCTGATAATTCCTCATAATACAAACCTATTTACTATTCATCATTTTCATCAATCTATAGGTTACTATTCCACCTTTTGACTAAAATACTCGTACATTCTAAAATATTAGTGACTAGTAGTTATTATTATTACAAAATTACTAAATTGAATTAACTCCTCGTTTTTCACTTAATGGAATTCAAATTAGCTAACAATAATAGAAAACCTCGTATTTAATGTTTTTAAAATAATTTCAACCAAAATTTTCCAAAATAAAATAAAACAAGAAGAAGACTATAAGAATCATCATCATCGGAAGACATCAGACCATAACAATAATAATGCTTCTTTCCAGTTGAGATAAAGTTATTTGCTACGTCTCATTTAGGATTCTCCACCAACATTAGCTTCATCTTCAGCTATGTATATCTAGAAGTGAATAGAGGTTATAGAAGATATAATAATCATTCAACCAATGCAACACTTAAACAACAATTTTCTTCTATAGTCTCAGAGTTCTAAGTGTTATACTCGTACGTCGGTCGTACAGTTTATTTATATTTACTCAAACCGAAACCAATAAATTTTATTTTAGCCGTTAAAGTAACGATCAATTGTTTGCCACTCAATCGTAAACACGATTTATGGAATGGTTTCAATATCTTATCTTTCCTTTCTCTGTATTATACTGCAAAGAGGATTCAAGGATAGGATGATAGTACGAGTACAGTAATAGAAAATATCATCAGGACTTTCTCCAGGTTCAATAAAATAACAAACCAAATGTAATTATTCTCTTTTTTTTATTGTCTTCTTGTATTTGTTACTCTATTAGAGATTAGACACATATACAATGAAATGTATATCCTTACAATAGACACAAGTACACACACATGTATACAAAAGAAAGGACATATGAAATGAGCAAAATGAATTATCCTTACTTTGGTGGTTGTGTGAGTTGCATTTACAAATTTTTTAGCGCTATAGTCAGAGTAAGAGTCCTGAGTGCCAGTCATGCGGGACAAAATTAAGGGGTATTACACGTGCGAACTTTCCTTTTACTGATTGCATTATTTTTGTTGTTTTATTTTGAACCAACCGAACCCCAAACTGTCAACCCTTCACCCCCTCTCTGCCTCTTATGTCATAACACACAATAGCTTGTGACTTTTAACATTGAGGTCAATTTGTTCATTTTGCTGTCATAATCTTTATGGCCAAATAAATTGCTTTTGACATCGAGGGCAATTCAATCAGCAGCTTTATGGTCCGTCAACTTACGTATAATGTCAATTCACCAATAATGTGAACAAATATTGTTCGACAATTTTGATTTATTGACAATGGCCGCAGTTATTTCATTAAATGAACAAATAAAATTATGTAAATTATTGTTTTCATTATTATTTTGTTTTTATTTTTATTTTTATTTTTATTTTTATTTTTACAACATCAGTAATTGACTTTCAATTTTGCATGCCAAGTTCGAATACGAGTGAGTGTTTTAAATTTATTCAGTAATAACAACAAAAATACTATACTTGTCCTCTGATGGATATTCTTCTCTCCCAAGGATCACATGAAAATGTATGGTGGATGTACTGTTTTGTTGTTGTTGTTGATTATTTTAACTACTGTA
This sequence comes from Eupeodes latifasciatus, assembly GCA_920104205.1. Classification (NCBI taxonomy): domain Eukaryota; kingdom Metazoa; phylum Arthropoda; class Insecta; order Diptera; family Syrphidae; genus Eupeodes; species Eupeodes latifasciatus. Next base: position 24,790,714 of record OV049924.1, read on the forward strand.
GTGCTGGTGGTGTTGGAAATATTTGACTATTTGTCATTTAAACAGGGTATTATGGAGGATTATAAGGGAATGATATTCTGAAATCCTCTTTAATATACTTAATGCAATAATATACGGTATTATTCAAAATTACACATCATAATAATACAAATATAAACCTTCATAATATTAGTTCTGTATGTTTTAACGTATACGTTTTTCAATATATTTTTGTATTTATTTATAAAAGATATTATCAGATATTGGAACAGTATTAAATTATTTTAAAATTTGTGTTGAATTCGTTACAATTTAATATCGTTATGGAGAGAATTGTATTAAACTCAATCGTCAACACTAGAGGCACAATCTTTTAAAGGTCCGTCCTACTACTCGGATACGCCGCCGCGGCGATTATATTAATATAATTGGAAGATCAAAGCGTGATGTCAGTGGGGCGTTTTTGAGCATTTTGGCGGAGGCGGTGAAGGTGGGTTTAGTGGTCAATGCAAGCAAGACCAAGAATATGCTCTCATAAATAAAGAACATTTAACGACAACGTCTGAACAAATTGTCTACATGGACAGGCGGTAGAGGACCTTATATACCTATGCATCTCTTTGCATTCAGAAAACGACACCAGCGCTGAAATCGAACGGTGGATACATTTTGAAAATCGCTTTTTTTTTTTATTTGGAAGGGCATTTGAGTAATAAACAAATAAAGTCAACCTCTATAAGAAACTCATCAATCCGCTGCTAAGTCCTCGTCAAGAAAAGATGAGAACGTCTGATGGTGCTTCCAGGAAAAAATGTCCACCTTCATAGATGGAGCCTGAAGGACGAACTGTACGAGCTGTACCTACACATGTTACATCTAGTCAGAAGAATAGAAGTCCAACGACTAAGATGGCTGGGTCATGTAGAGCGAATGAACACCAGCGCTCCAGCCCGGAACTTCTTCGAATCCAAGTAGAGGAAAACAGAGTATCTGAACTAACTACCCACTTACTTAATTAGGTCCTCAGATCTGTTGAGTCCGTTGGGAACCCCATAAGGGACATAGAGGCCCTATGCCTACGCGCCATCGTATGCGGTTTCCGGAGATGTGTTTCAGCTCCCTCCAACTCTTGCCTAGTGAAGCTGATTTTCTCCTCGACTGTCTCGCGCCATGTGCTTCTCCGTCGTCTAGCTCTTCTTCCTTCTTGTGTGAGCAAATTCCACTGCATTGCTTAGGCTGGAATGCAGTCTACCTCATTGGATATTCGGTTTGACCAGAATATCCTTAGGACGTTGCGAAGCTATCTATTCACGAAGGTTGGCAGCTTCCTTGTAATGGCTGAAGTTACCTTCCAGGTGCTGAACCCATAAAGAAGTACATATTCGACATTTGTGCGAAATAGTCGTAGCTTTTTTCTTAAACTGATAGAGTTATTCCTCCAAATTTTTGACAGCATACCGAACGCTGCTTTTGCTTTACCGATGGGGCAGATGTCGTCTTGTTCGATTCCGCCTTCGATGGAGACGATACTTCCAAGGTATTGAAAGCTATCCACTTTTTTCAACGGTTGTGAGGAAATATTTATTTGAGAGGATGGTCGGATTCCGAGGCTGATCATTTTTGTTTTGCCGGAATTAATTTTCAGCCCCACGACACGACTTCTGCTTCTCTCTCCACACTTGTTGTCATTTGATGGAGATCCATGATGATATGAGAGGGTAAGCAAACATGCATCCAAGTAGAGGAAAAGAGAGTATCTGAACTAACTACCTACTTACTTAATTAGGTCCTCAGATCTGTTGAGTCCGTTGGGAACTCCTTAAAGGGCATAGGGCCTCTACTATGCCTACACGCCATCGTATGCGGTTTCCGGAGATGTGTTTCAGCTCCCTCCAACTCTTGCCTAGTGAAGCTGATTTTCTCCTCGACTGTCTCGCGCCATGTGCTTCTCCGTCGTCGTCTAGCTCTTCTTCCTTCTTGTGTGAGCAGATTCCACTGCATTGCTTAGGCTGGAATGCAGTCTACCTCATTGGATATTCGGTTTGACCAGAAAATCCTTAGGACGTTGCGAAGCTATCTATTCACGAAGGTTGGCAGCTTCCTTGTAATGGCTGAAGTTACCTTCCAGGTGCTGAACCCATAAAGAAGTACATATTTGACATTTGTGCGAAATAGTCGTAGCTTTTTTCTTAAACTGATAGAGTTATTCCTCCAAATTTTTGACAGCATACCGAACGCTGCTTTTGCTTTACCGATGAGGCAGATGACGTCTTGTTCGATTCCGCCTTCGATGGAGACGATACTTCCAAGGTATTGAAAGCTATCCACTTTTTCCAACGGTTGTGAGGAAATATTTATGACTCCGCTACGGATTTCAAAATCCTCTGACAACCTACCATCGTGCAGAACGTGACACTTGGATCCATCATTATGTTGCCTTTGTAATAGCAATTAGTTTTTCTAGAATGCCTCTCCTCCGCAAAGCTAACGAGATGTACTCCCTGTTGACGATATCAAAGGCCTTCTCGAGTCGATGAACAGCGGGTGTAGTGGTGCTCTTTATTTTACGCTCAATAATGATCCGCAGGATGTTGATATGATCAATACAGGAGGATCCAGCGCGGAATCCTGCTTGTTCGACATCGAGTTTGGCCTGAAGGTGTTCTCTGATGCGTTCCAGTATGCTTTTTACTACTATTTTGGCAACGCAGGTAGAATGCAAATTCCTCTCAAATTTTCGCACTTTGTAAGATCTCCTTATTTTTGGAAGCTAGACGATCATTCCCTTTTTCCACTCATCGGGAAGGCTTTCGGTGGTCCAGGCTTCTTTTATGAGCGGATGAAGCAGTTTGCCTGATGACGTTGGCACTGTTTGTAAAAGCTCTGAGGGAATTCCATCAAGTCCTACCGATTTGTTGTTCCTAAGTGCTTTAATTGCGACAACGATCTCGATCTAATCTTTACTGGAAGGTGCGTAGCGGATTCGGGGATTTGTTTGTTCGGGCGCTTCAGAAGGCATCGGCTGCACGTTGTTTTCAAACACTCGGTTTAAAACCGAGGAAAAGTGTTCTTTTCACCCTTCTGACTTGTTCATCCACCGAACTTAGCAAAGTACCGTCTACTTTTTTCACCAGGTGTTGCTTTGAGCTGTGTGTACCGGTCAGCTCTTTAGTTATTCTGTAAACGATCCTGCTTTCGCACCTGTTTGCAGCATCTTCTGCTTTGTGCGCCAATGCGTTGATGTATTTACGCTTTCATGTAGTACGAGGATTCCAGCTCATTTTTTTCTTTCCCTTGTGCAACAGTTATTCGAGCTTGCTTTCGTTGATCCTTGCTCAAGATTCATCTGAAAGCCAAGGGTTGCTTCCTTCTTTCCGACCGACTATTCTGTCAGCACCTGAAATGAAAAAATTTTTCACAGCGATGTCGTCATGTACTGTGCTGTTCTCTTTCGTGAGAAAGGTGGTCCCTGAATTGTTGACGGGTCGTGGGATCCTTTAGTCTAGCGTGTTATTCCGTTGGATCTTTGAACTGTAGCTGTACGCAACCTTAGGGTAGCTATCATTGAGTGGTGGTCACGGGCAAGTCCCATGTCGGCGCCACTTCTGTTTCGGACATCCAAGAGACTGCTTCTAAACCGTCGACTAATCTCAATTAACTGGGCGTTGGAAACTGCATACATCAACATAGCTAGGGACTGATTTGGTTGGATAAGCATGTTGGTTGAGAACCAGGTCTGTCCCGGACGGCAGCGCTAACTTTACTAAGTAAGAAATTACGTTTACACCTATATTGTCATTATTCTCAAAAATACGATTTACGATCATTTTTGTGTCAAATATTTGTCCATGCGCATAACTGATTAAGAAATAGAGCGCAAAAACTGAATACTGACAAATAGGGTGGAGTGTCAGATTTTGTTTTTGATTTTCATTTTCCAAGAGCGTTAAAAAACTAGCTACCGAAAATTTGCAAACAAAAATGTTTTTGTATTTTCTTAGTCCTTACCTCTACTCTACTAAAATAAGCACAGTTAATAGAAATTTCCGCCTCTTAAAAATTTCAATATTCAATCACAAAATCATATTGAAATGTTTATGCTAATAAATACATCAGTTAATGAGGAACTAATGTTCAATCTTATTTACAAATATCATATCGTCTAGAATCAAACTATAGCTTTAAGCACAAATGGGGTTATCTAGTTTTGTGAATTCAATTTGAGAAGACTGCAGAAACGGTTCTTGTATCAACTACAACATGAACAATTATAAATCAACTTGGATAGGGTTAAATTTGGACCTCAGTTTTATTAGGGTCCTTATGGGAAAGCATTGTAAAATTGTTTCGACCTTCCTATATATTAAGGCACGGATTAAAAATATTTGTTTCCAACCCTTTAGGCAAATAATCCAGTCGTATAGGTCTCCGCAACAAAATAAGGGAGTTCTAGAGTATGAGAGATAACAGCCACTTCGTAAGACGTTTATTACCAATAGCCTATTTACTTTTAAATAGAGGTTTCTTAGAGTATACATTTTTTTCAAAATTGTTTTTTAGATTTTTTCAGTAGGATTTTTCATCATTCCAATTTTGTTTCTAATTCTAATTTAAAAAACAGCCATCTCATTTCCTAGAGAAACATACATTTCTGTATCAAATTCTTTTTTTTTTCAAATACAATATTGAATGTCAATATTTCACTTTTGTTAAAACTAATAACCAAGTCAATCTCAAAATATTCAGTAAAATCAACATCCTTACCCTTAAAATGTATTGTTAAACTTTTTGAATTGTCATAATTTTTTAAGAAGAACCCATTTAAATTTCAGTCACATAAAAATGTTAAAATATTGAAAATTTTCTTCAAAAATCAACAATTGGCGGGATAAGCTTCGGTTTTTTGCTATGAAGCTGAAATGCTGAACGGTGAATTAAATAAAATGTCTTATTTAATTGGTCTGGAAGTTATGGAAGCTAGAAAATCGGGTGAGTTTGTTTCTGTAAAAAACAGCGTAATTCCAGAACTTGGCTTTTATTTTTGTTAGAAGATCAGTACGGCTTTATACTTTAGTCCCACTCATCTGATTCTAATTGTCATATCCATATTAACCTTGATAAACGACAAGAATAATATTGAATTTTTGGGAAATACTTTCAAAAACCGAAACTAACTTCTACTGATAATGTGCTGATTGGACAGAACTATATTGAATTGAAGACACTCACCAACGCACAGTGCACTTCATGAATATTTGAAGTGAAGGAGAGATTGACATTTTTCCGATTCCTTTAAGAGGGTTTTATTGTATTTTCATACATTCTAAAATAAATAAATTGGGTGCAACAGTCCATTGAGAACTAGGGCCTAGTGACTTACAACTCTCAACCATTCCTGTGTGGATGGGATTCACAAATTTGTTGTAAACATTATGATTTCTTCTTGAAAATGATGACAAGTGAACTGTGGTGTATACTTACTTTTTATTTTACTAAATTATTTAATTAATTCATCTGTTTTATTTCTTACCCCAATTTAGTTTTAATTTTTAATCAAGGCCGATATATGGCCCATAAGCCTACTTTCCTTTGTCAAAATATCTATCCATTGATTACAAAATAAATAAAAATAAACAAACTCCCATGAACCATTAAAGCTTTGCATTATTCTATATATTAAAAACCTCCAATACAAATAATTGACAATTTGTATCTCTGAGTTTACCGTACACAACCACATTTCATTTAAGATTTTAATGTAATATTTTCAAAATGAAAAATGTCATTTCTGTCATTGCAATTATTCTTTCCAGTGTGGACTCTTTATCAAAAACTATACCTTTTTAGATGAACCTGAATGAGCACTATAAATGCTATATCCAATCAACTATTGCCATAGCATCACAATCCTCGTATACTCTTATATACATCTATAGTATATGTATGTATGTGCGTTACGAGTAGACTTTACCTACTAGAGCCTAGCCATAAAGGAATGAATTGTATTTGAGTGCAAATTTACCCATCTTCATGTTCCATTAGAGGTTTTACGCAAATTCATTTGTGATTTGCATAGATTTGCCATTTATAAAACACACAGACTGCGACTGCTAATAATGGGTTCAAATTAATTGCAAAACGTGATTAAAATTTCTCAATTAAAATGTGCATAATAACTTTGTGGTTTGCATCATGAATTCAATGGATTTCCAGGTATGTTTCTATATAAATATATTTATAAGTATAAAATATATATTAATATATATCACTTTAGTATCTACACCTATAAATGAACCTATAATAACAGATAGATTTTTTGGGGTAGCCCTTTTTGAGGGTTCAAAAGTACGCGCATTTTCGTTCCTTCTAAAAGGGGTGAAATAATTATGGGTAAACGCAGATAATGCATTTTATGGCGGTTGACTCTCTGATAAATATTTTGGTGGATCTCTCAATTTTTAAATTTTAACCAATATAATAACTAGGCACATTTATTTGTATTAACAATTTGTATATGTTTTATTACTTGAGAGATAAATTTTATATTTTAATTATTTTCAAATTAATTTACATTGCTGTTTTACGGATGGAAAAGTATTGATAAGGGAATATGTTATAATTTTCCTATTGAAAGTTAATTTAAACAATTTGAATATTTATGATTTTTTTTTGTAATCAATTAAACATAATAATTAGAATCATATGGTATATAATCATATAGTGTACACAAATAATATTCTAATGATTAAAAATATAGAAATGCAAAATAAAATAAATACAAAACCTTAACAATGATGTCTATCAAAAGAATTGTTGTGTTTATAAATATTTGTATTCATTTTTGTTTCACGTTTTTTTTATATCTTAATATATAAAAATCCAGTGTCATATGTATGTTCCCAGTGAACTCTTCACCAAGTCAAACGATTTCGATAAAAGTTGGCATTTTATGTATAATTTGGTCTAACTTGAGATATAGGATAGTTTATTTCGATTAATGGTCTAAATAATTTATAATTAACAATAAACTGATTGTCAATGTTGATGTTTGTTATTAATCGTAAGTTTCATAAATTTAAGGCTATATTTAGTACTAGATTACTATAGAAATCTTTAGAAATTCCTATTAAAACCAACCGAAGGTGTAAAAAAATTAGCCATAAAATGTCTCTCATCGCATACACTGCGAAGAGTATTAATGATAGGACAAACAAATGTTTTCCAATTTAGTGATTCATGGTCGTTTTAATTAGTATGCTTATAACTTAAATATCTAAACCTATTTGTGTCTACCCGAGCGAAGCCAGGACGGGCCGCTAGTATTAAAATAAAATACAGAGAATACGGTTGTATAAAGCTTGTTTTAAGGGCATTTCATTTTTGTGCTTTATACTTTATATGAAGGGAAATAATATTTAGTTCAGAGAATCTAATGTTCAACTATCCATGATTTCCTCTTTTTAATATAGAAATCAAGTCAAGAAAGTTTTCCTTGTTTATTTTAAGTCTTTTTTATCCAATTAACCTTAAAAATTTTAAAACCCCCCAAAACTTTCTTTGTTTCGGAGAAAATTCAGGAATTTTTTAGTTCCATAATTTGTGTTATATACACAAAATCAAATTACACTTTTTAACTAAAACTTACGGTTTAAACAATAGGAATGAATGAATAATGATTTCAAAATTTGTAGAGAATATATTTAAATATACATATTTAAACATTTCTAACAAAAGTTTTCCGTTTCACTATCTTCTCCACTCTCACTAGTTTTTAGTCTATCTTTAGCTCAATTGGAATTTCGACATGTGTGAAAAAACTCCTTTATCAAAAAAAAGGCCCTAGATTAGATAGTATTATAAACTAAAATTCATTGAAAGCATCTTGAATAATATTTTAAGCTTTCATTGCAAATTTTTCATTCATTCCCTAAACATCATGGTTTTCAGAGATTCAAGTCTACAACCACCAACCTTGTTAAATTCGTGTCCTTTACACTCTTGGTGCTTGAAAAATGGTTACGAAGTTGACGTAATCTTCACTGACTCCATGACTCCAGCAACTCCTTTGACCAAAAACCCCACAGATTCATACTCATTAAACTTTCTACTCTATGCTTTGAACCGATCTTGTCGCAATGGATTTCTTCTCACCAAGAATACCACGTATATAATGTTTGCTGTAGATATGTTCTCTCCTTCCCGTTTCTTGCTACCTCTTTCGTTTCAAAAGGTACCCACTTAGACCCTCTCCTTTTTATACTCACCATTATTGATATGCAGTTGATTTCTAAGCATTCCCGTATCTCACTTTAAGATGAAGACTTTTAAAAAGACGCCAGGATACGACCCATAACTCTAACATTGGTGAATTTTAAAACTTGAGACTTGTGTTCTTATGTAATAAGTACTTTTTTTTTTGTATTGTTTGAAAAAATGGTTTTTGGATTTATAAGACTTTAGCTCTCATAGAATAATACGATATATGGACTGCTAAGAACGGAGTTGATCCTATCACATTTTGATAAAACTGAGCTATTGCGTTTGAATAAATATTTTAATTGTGTGTGCATTTAATTTCTTTTACATTTTTATGATTTATATCTAGAAGTTAGTTTTTCCCAAAATTTGGTTTTTATAAAGAGTTTTCTAATAAACGTTTTAATTTTAAAAGATCTGAAATTATAAAAATTCATTACCAACAGGGTTACGAATTTTTTAATTTAAAAGTCATTCAAAAGTCGGTAGATGACTTGTGAATTTATAAAAATGAGTTCATAAGTTAGTTAGGGACTTATAAATTTAAAAAAATAAGCTAGCTTTTTAATTTTCCACTTAATCATTTTTCTAATCAGAAGTTAAGCTTATGAATTATTTTTTTTTAATTATATGACATGTAGTTATGAATTGCTTTTTTTTAATTCATAAGTAACCTAACTTGCTCAGGAATTACAATTTTTTAATTCATAAGTTTTTGACTATAGTAATCAAAGTTCTATAGAAGCCAACTGTTTTTTTTCTTGTGCGGGAAAATTTAAAAAAAAATATCAAAAACTATTATGAAATCAACATCCACAACGAAAGCTGCAGTAAAAGGTTTTCATTACTAAAAACCAATTCAGAAATAGGAAAAGGTAAGAAAAATATATTTAATTTATTTATTAATTGTTGAAAAATATTTCTTTTATTTTAGATTCTGAAGACTTTCTACTAACAATCCTATTGAATTCAGTAATTTCTCCAGTGTCAAGGTTTAAGGACAAACGAGGAAGCAACAAAAGAAAGGTCACCATCAGCGATGCCCAAGAGAGTTTTATTTTGAGATTTTCCCTTATATTAACTTATAACCAACTATAAGGAAAAAATAGAAGAACTGGTGAATAAATATTATAATGTCAAACTTACAGTACAACCATTTATCATAGTAGTTGGGGAGACGATATAAGTTTAAATTCTTTTTTTGTTTATTTAGATAAAACATTATATAAATTTGATTCTTTTATCGAAGCTTTTGATAATTGCTTCAATATTTTTCAAGTTCTATCGTTATGTTATCCATTAGGATGCCAACCTAGTTGGATTTTTATTCAAAAATATTTTTACAACATTAATACTCCTTTCGATATAAAATCGCCGAACATTACAGCGCTTTTATCATTTTTAAATTTCGCAAACAAACAAAATTAATTATTATGTTTGTTTGTTTTAAATGCTTTAAAGAATTTCTCAAATTAATTTAAAAGAATTTAATAAACACTTTCAAGCCTACGAAGTTGGGAAAAACTTAAAAAACATAACATTAAAAAACATTGATTACTTTACAAGTCCGCCTTTACATCCTTATCAAATTAATAATGCCAAGACTTATGTAAAAAACAAATATATTTAAGATTTTTAAAAAAAAAAATTGTTTGTTTTCCATTAATCCTATGAATAAGAATTGTACTTCTCTACTACTATCTAAGTTTATTTTTGTGAAATAAAATGTTCTTTTACATTAAAATTTTTAATAATAATTGTACTCTGTATGATATAAAATAAATAAATTCAATATTATATTTAATAATGATAACCATAATCTTTTAATTCATTTTGGATATGCTTAAGCTTTTTGGTTCTTAGGCTTTATGTTTCACAATGAAGATGGTTCTCTTTAAAATAAAGTATGCAATTCTTTTATAGTAAAATTATATTGCCTTTAAACATACATAAGTGCAATGCATCATGAATCTTACACTCTTCAATTTTGAATTAAAAATGCGTATTTATATTTTAAATAGACGTAATTTTTGATTTAAGGTTAAAATGCATTTGAAATCAATTTTTAACTTCCCATAGGAAGTTATTGTAATGGGTCCGATTTGACAAATTGAAAATTTTGACATTTCTCGACGTTTCAAGGTCCCTAGAGTCGAAATAAAAGATTTTTAGAAAGATGTCTGTGCGTGCGTGTGTACGTACGTCCGTACGTCTGTACGTCCGTACGTTCGCGACGTTTTTTTCGTCGTCCATAGCTCAAGAACCAGAAGAGATATCGACTTCAAATTAATTTTGTTATACAGATAATAAGGCAGAAAGATGCAGAAAGGGCTCTCAAGAAAATTGCGTGGGTGGTTTTTTTACCATAGCAGTTTAAAAAAAAGGTGAAAATTTTGGTTAACCCTAAATATCTCATGAACCAATGACGCTAGAGACTTGAATTAAATTTTATATTATATATTGTAACGTGACACAAAACAATTATATTTTTGGAAAAAAATTCAATTAACGGTTTTTTTTATAAATCAAAAAAACTGAAAAAAAAATTTGTCACTTCGAAAATTTTACGACTAAAATATGATTTCATTTCCAAAACAATTTTGTGCAATGAAGAATAATGTTTTTGACATCTGATAAAATTTTGAGAAAAATCGAATTGACAGTTTTTTTACAAAAAATAATAACCTAAAAAAAAAATAAAAAAAAAGTTGGTAAAAATTGAGTTTTGACTCAAATATCTTTTCAAGACTTTGAGATATTGGCTTTAAACTACTTTTATCTTTCAAAAAATGTTGTTTTCAACATTCAGTTAAATTTAAAAAAAAATAGAATTGACAGTTTTTTTACAAAAAATTAAAAACCGAAAAAAAATTTAACAAAAGTTGGTAAAAATTGATTTCGACTTAAATATCTTTTCAAAAATTTGAGATTATGGCTTCTAACTAATTTTAACTTATAAGAAATATTGTTTTCAACATTAGGAAAAATTTTGAGAAAAATCGAACTGACAGTTTTTTTTTACAAAAAATAAAAACCTAAACAAAAAAATTAATAAAAGTTGGTAAAAATTGATTTTCGGCTCAAATAGCTTTTCAAAAATTAAAAATATTGGCTTCAAACTTATTTTATTTCACAGAAAATATTGTTTTTTATATTCAGTAATTTTTTTATAAAAATCCAACAGTCCGTATTTTCATAAAAAAAATAAAATCTACAAAAAATAGAAGGCAAATTTGGCAAGAATTGATACATTTAGACAAACTTTTAAGCAAGACAAATCGATAGCCGGGATGGGAAGTTATCAGTGTGGGTCGCATCCCAGCCTCTTTTTTTTATGTTTGAAATGAAATTTTAAGTACATAAAAACAAAGTCGCTATGTATTTGATTCTAAAAGACTGTTTCTTGTTTTAAGGTTTCGTATAGTTTGAATCAAAGTTATTGTCACTTTCAATCTAAATTGATAAACATTTGAAATAAACAAACGTTGAACTCAAAACAAAGACGAAGACAATTGAAAATAAGTTAAACGTGAACAGAATATAAATTCTCTACTACCTTAAAACAAAGTTAAACTTATTTCATTCTTAAGTTGCTTTTTGTTAAATTGATTTTTAAATTGATCCACTTTGATTTTCAAGAAAACGCGTTTAGTCCTAAATTGTTAACGTTTTACTTCGATTCAAAGTATTTTTTTTTGATTCTACGTTGTTTTTTGGCTCAGTGTACACCTTAGAGTCGCTCCCTCATCAACTAAATTTTTATCAACTTCTACGTTATCTATCAAATTAAAATAAAGGAAAATTAACATCTAATTTGAAGAATGTTCCCACGAAAATAATAGATATTGATGCTAGCAACAATGACAACAGTGATAATAACAATTCAATTGAAACAGATGTTGTTGTTGTTGATGCTCGCGATGACGTTGGTGATGTTGACGATATTGGTGATGTAAATGTTGATATAGTTAAACTTGTTGCTATTAATGATCGTGATGCGTGCGAAAGTGAAAAACTTGTTGCGGTTGATGATCGTGTTGCTGACGCTGTTATAAACAATAATGTTACATCGCACAATAATGTTGCAGGTGAAAGAGAAAAACTTGTTGCTGTTGATGATGGTGTTGCTGAAGCTGTTGTAAGCAATAATGTTACAGCAAACAAAAATGTTGCTGTTGTTCTCGCCGTCTCCGATCTTCCTTCTGTACGTAAACTACGCTTTATAATGGGTGATTTTTTTGAGGTTAGGATTTTCATGCATTAGTATTTGACAGATCACGCGGGATTTCAGACATGGTGTCAAAGAGAAAGATGCTCAGTATGCTTTGACATTTCATCATGAATAGACTTACTAACGAGCAACGCTTGCAAATCATTGAATTTTATTACCAAAATCAGTGTTCGGTTCGAAATGTGTTTCGCGCTTTTTTATCGACAAATTTTGTTCAGCGATGAGGCTCATTTCTGGTTGAATGGCTACGTAAATAAGCAAAATTGCCGCATTTGGAGTGAAGAGCAACCAGAAGCCGTTCAAGAACTGCCCATGCATCCCGAAAAATGCACTGTTTGGTGTGGTTTGTACGCTGGTGGAATCATTGGACCGTATTTTTTCAAAGATGCTGTTGGACGCAACGTTACGGTGAATGGCGATCGCTATCGTTCAATGCTAACAAACTTTTTGTTGCCAAAAATGGAAGAACTGAACTTGGTTGACATGTGGTTTTAACAAGATGGCGCTACATGCCACACAGCTCGCGATTCTATGGCCATTTTGAGGGAAAACTTCGGAGAACAATTCATCTCAAGGAATGGACCGGTAAGTTGGCCACCAAGATCATGCGATTTGACGCCTTTAGACTATTTTTTGTGGGGCTACGTCAAGTCTAAAGTCTACACAAATAAGCCAGCAACTATTCCAGCTTTGGAAGACAACATTTCCGAAGAAATTCGGGCTATTCCGGTCGAAATGCTGGAAAAAGTTACCCAAAATTGGACTTTCCGAATGGACCACCTAAGACACAGCCGCGGTCAACATTTAAATGAAATTATCTTCAAAAAGTAAATGTCATGGACCAATCTAACGTTTCAAATAAAGAATCGATGAGATTTTGCAAATTTTATGCGTTTTTTTTTTTTAAAAAAGTTCTCAAGCTCTTAAAAAATCACCCGATACATGTTTCTCGGCTTAAAAATACTGTCAATGAAAACGACATTACGAAATTTGTAGCACAAAAGCTAAATCTACCTAAATCTGCGCTAAATTGGTGAAGAAAGATGCAGATATTTCTCAACTGCGTTTTATAAACTTTAAACTTGGTGTACCTTCGAGATCTTTCTATGCTGTTCTTCAATCATCTTTATGGCCAACTGGTGTACAAGTTAAGCAGTTTTTGAACCATCCAAAAAACGGACTAGGCCAAAAACAAAATCCAACGTCAACATAATGAAAAGCCTTCCAATTTATAGCTTCGACAAGTGTTTTTCCATCTTGAATCATAATGCGAGCGGTATGAGAACCAAATCGCATGATTTCTTTATTGCTGCCCAGGACTGTCCATACGACATTATAGCTTTAACTGAAACTTGGTTAAATAATAACTTTTTGAATGGTGAATATTTCCCTTCCGATTACAACGTCTTTCGCAAAGATCGTCAAACGGGTCAAACTAGAGGAGGAAGAGTTTTGTTGGCTGTTCAATCAAATTTTATAAGTAGAGAAATTAGACTACCTTATCATTCTTTCGAAATTGATGAGATTTGTGTTTGTGTAGAATGTATTTATTTACATATATATTTTCGTATCATATATCCCACCTTCATCTCAAAACCTTTTGTATGAGTCTCACATTAAAAATATTGAAGATATTGCTAATGATAAAGATGAAAATTGTTATTTTGTAGTTGTTGGTGATATTTACTTGCCTAATATTAATTGGAAATTCTCAGATGATGAAAAGCAAATGTTTCCTTATAATGTTGTCAAAGATGATGAGTATAATGTTATTGATAGTTTACTTACTTACTTAAGGTGGCGCTACAGTCCTGTGTGAACTAGGGCCTCACCCAACAAACTTCTCCATCTAGCTCGGTCCATAGCTAGATGTCTCCAGTTTCGCGCTCCGAGTTGGGTGAGGTCACCTTCCACTTGTGCGCGCCACCTGATTCGCGGTCTTCCTCTACTGCGCTGTCCTGTGGGTGTGGATTCGAAGACTTTCCGGGCTGGAGCCTTAAATATGTATGTATCAAATCAACAATATTCCTAATTCTATTGGTCGTATTTTGGATTTAATTTGTATTGATAATTGCCTTGAAACCCAATGTAGTGAACCATCTTATAAAATGTTAGAAAAGGTGCAGGGAATTAACTTCACGGGAACTACCTTCACATGGGAACTAACTTCACCACTAGTGGGAATTAATTTCACTTTTTTTTTGGAAGTTATCTCCCACTGAAGGCGGGAGATAATTTCATCAGAAAATTGTGTGAAGTAACTTCCCACCTACGATTGAAATATCTGAAAAAATATCAAGCGTTGAATTGTAAATCAAAACTAAAATATGTAAGTTTTAAGCAATAAAAGCACCTGTGGGTGGTCCGTTTCGCGGGTTCTCAGGATTTGAACTCCCTTTTTCGGGATTTAAACTCCATAAAACAAAGTCTTGTGGTATTGAAGTGCTCCAAGTTTTGTCATTTGGTAATTCTTATTAAGTGGGACATTAGCCCCAACATTTTTATTTGGGGCTTCGGTCTTACTTGGGTGGGACTTAATACCCAAATTCAATTTCGGTTTTATGTCCCACCGTAGTGAGACATAAGCCCCAAAAAAAAAAGTTGGGCGTTATGTCCCTGGCCCCTATGTCCCTGCGCCGCCCGCCTTGCATTAAAGATTTTCTTAGATTAGCGTATGCGAGAATAAAAATAACATAACATGTTAATTTACTTTAACTGTACTGAAGAGTGAAGTTAGTTCCCACCTTCCGTGGGAAACAGTTACACATGAAAGTGAAATTCATTCCCACAAAAAAGTGAAATTATCTCCCACCTTCAGTGGGAAATAACTTCACCAAAAAAAGGTTAAATTAATTCTCACTAGTGGTGAAATTAGTTCCCATGTGAAGGTAGTTCCCGTGAAGTTAATTCCCTGCACCTTAGAAAATAGCATTCATCACAATGCAGTTGAAATAGTTTTTAATTTTTCTATTTTGAATGAATCTAAATCGAAAAATAATAATTCACAATTGAATGATTTTAAAAAAGCTGATTATGATTCCATAAAAACTTATTTAAACAACATTAAGTGGTAAAAATACTAAACAAGCTTATATTCCGTTTAGGAACATTTTAGATTCAGCGGTTTCTTCTTACGTTCCTAAAAAAACTTTATTTAAAAGTTCAAATAAACCTATTTGGTTCAACAAAAGTATATCAAGACTAAAAATGTCATGAATAAACTTAATAAAATTACAAAATCTTCAATTCATTTAAACGAACAGTTCAAACAAATTAGAAGGGAGTATGAGTTTTTGAAAAAAAATTTATTCAAGCAATACCTACATCTCGTCTCTCGAATCGAATATTAAGAATAACCCTTAGAGTTTTTGGTCATTTATTAACACGAAAAGAAACGCAACTGCGATTCCATCTAGCAAGACTTATAATAATTAGTTGTCCGCTGCATTACAGCTTTGTTAAGTGTCTCGGAAGATATAATGAAAGCTATAGACGAGGATAATGTCACATTTTTAATACTCCTCGATTTCTCAAAAGCGTTTGACGTGGTAAATCACATGGTACATTGCGAGAAACTCTTACGTCATTTTAACTTTTCTTCCTCCGCAGTCAGGCTCTTATTTTCATACCTTACTGATCGAGTGCAAGCAGTAGAGGTTAACAGAACTCTTTCCAACTTCGTACCTGTCGTTAGGGGTGTTCCGCAAGGTTGGATTCTTGGCCCGTTGTTGTTTTCAATCTATGTTAACGAACTTCCTTCAATTGTAAGACAATGTTCAATACGCATGTATGCTGATGACACCCAACTCTATTTGAGCTGCCCATTGGGACGTATTTAACACTCTGCAGCTTGTATAAATGAGGACTTAAGCTTGATTGAGCGTTGGTCGGTTAATAACTGCTTACTTCTTAACCCAAAGAAATCAAAGTGTCTCGTGGTTTCAAAAAACAAAATTGATGTGTCTTACTTTCCAGCAATCCTTTTGAATAACTGTGCTATTGCTTACGTCGACTCAGCTAAAAATGTAGGTGTAGTTTTTAACCGCAGCCTTATCTGGACACATCATATAAACAACACAATTGAGAAATCGTATGGTGTCCTACGCATGCTATGGTCAACACAGCACTTTATTCCTTTAACAATTAGAATTCTGCTAGTGAAAATGCTGATTTTACCTCTGCTTACTTACGGCTGTGAAATTTTTATTAAGTTAGACTTCGAGAGTAAAAGGAAATTAACGGTTGCATTTAATAACGCAATGAAATATATTCACGGGCTGCGACGTTACGATAGAGTTTCGCAGCATACATCCCAACTTCTTGGAATGTCGTTTGAGAATTTTATAAAATTCCGCACAATAACCTTGTTCTCTGACATACTTCTAACCCGCTAACCTGTGGATCTTTACAATGAATTAAACTTTTTCAACTCTAATAGATGTCATGATCTAGTAATTCCGCGTCTCCAGTGTCTAACATCTGAACGTCAGTTCTTTGTCAACTCAGTAAGAATTGAAATGGGAAAGGAACTTAAACTTTACTTTAAATGCATAGATTAAGTTATATTCGCAAAAAATAGAAAAAAAAATAGAAATATGTAAAACTTGAATTAAAATCAATTATCTATGTATAGCTACTGTACATTTTACAAGCTACACTATAAAAAAGATATTGTATCTTAAAGTGTAAGCTAATCAAGAAATAAATAAATACTAAATACTAAAAAAATACTATTAATATAATTTGCAATAACTTCGCGTCGTTTTTTCAATCTAATTTTATTAATCTCAAATTAGACTATGCTAACATAATATATTCAGATCCTATAGTTGATCTTGATAATTTGCAGTTATCTGTGGACAATGTCTTACAAGTACTTTTATCTCTTGAAAAAAGTTTTTCTATTTCACCAGACAATATTCCACCAATTCTTTTAAAAACTTGTGCTAATATACTTGCTACACCACTTTGTATAATATGTAACCTTTCTTTAAGTAATAGCATGTTCTTAGATGGATGGAAATACTCTATAATAACTCCCCTTCATAAATCAGGTACAAAAAGTTCGATTGAAAATTACAGACCAATTGCAAAACTGCAGTTAATTCCTAAGGTTTTCGAAGCTGTAGTAAAAAACAAATTGTATAATCTTATTCACAATAACATTTCAGTTTACCAACATGGTTTCTTAAAAGGTAGAACCACTACTATAAATTTATCAATATTTTCAAATTTTTGTCTATCACAGATGGAATTTTTCAAAGGCTTTCGACAGCGTTCAACATAGTGTTCTCTTAAAAAAAAAACTAGAGATACATTTACTCGTATATGGATTTCACTCTCAGCTCCTAATGTGGATAAAGAGCTATTTAGTAGGTAGAAAACAGGTGGTACAAAATTAATAATGCCTTGTCTAAGGAAATTATACATTTTTTGGGTGTTCCTCAAGGTAGTCACCTTGGACCACTTCTTTTTATCATTTTTATTAACGACTTACCATTATATCTTACTTTTTCGAAATGTCTTCTTTTTGCTGACGATTTAAAAATATTTAGTTCCATAAATTCACTGAATGACGCAAAAAATGTTCAAATTGATTTAAATAATTTAATTAAATGGTGTAATATCAATGGGCTTTATTTTAACAATAAGAAATGTAGCGTTGCAACATTTTCTAGAAATCACAGTCCATTATATTATAATTATAAATTTGAAAAGGACATTTTACAAAGAGTTGATACTTGATAGCCATAAGGATCTAGGCATAATCTTCGATTCTAAAATGAATGAAAAATATTTGGTTATTCAAATGTTCCATCTTATGAGACCAGGTGTATTTTAATTGATCTAAAACCTCTTGCTTAGAGAAGAAAATTAAACTCAATACTTTTTGCTTTTGATGTCTTGAATTTTAATATTGACTGTCCAGTTTTGTTATCTATGTTTTTTTATTTATGCGCCTTCTAGAACTTTGCGCCCTCCTGACTGTGATTTTTTAAATGTTCCTTACCACAGTACTAGCTATGCTAAGTAATGGGTTATTTTTTTGAGGTTAGGATTTTCATGCATTAGTAGTTGACAGATCACGCGGGATTTCAGACATGGTGTCAAAGAGAAAGATACTCAGTATGCTTTGACATTTCATCATGAATAGACTTACTAACGAGAAACGCTTGCAAATCATTGAATTTTATTACCAAAATCAGTGTTCAGTTCGAAATGTTTTTTATCGACAAATTTTGTTCAGCGATGAGGCTCATTTCTGGTTGAATGGCTACGTAAATAAGCAAAATTGACGCATTTGGAGTGAAGAGCAACCAGAAGCCGTTCAAGAACTGCCCATGCATCCCGAAAAATGCACTGTTTGGTGTGGTTTGTACGCTGGTGGAAACATTGGACCGTATTTTTTCAAAGATGCTGTTGGACGCAATGTTACGGTGAATGGCGATCGCTATCGTTCAATGCTAACAAACTTTTTGTTGCCAAAAATGGAAGAACTGAACTTGGTTGACATGTGGTTTCAACAAGATGGCGCTACATGCCACACAGCTCGCGATTCTATGGCCATTTTGAGGGAAAACTTCGGAGAACAATTCATCTCAAGGAATGGACCGGTAAGTTGGCCACCAAGATCATGCGATTTGACGCCTTTAGACTATTTTTTGTGGGGCTGCGTCAAGTCTAAAGTCTACACAAATAAGCCAGCAACTATTCCAGCTTTGGAAGACAACATTTCCGAAGAAATTCGGGCTATTCCGGCCGAAATGCAAGAAAAAGTTACCCAAAATTGGACTTTCCGAATGGACCACCTAAGACGCAGCCGCGGTCAACATTTAAATGAAATTATCTTCAAAAAGTAAATGTCATGGACCAATCTAACGTTTCAAATAAAGAATCGATGAGATTTTGCAAATTTTATGCGTTTTTTTTTTAAAAAAAAGTTCTCAAGCTCTTAACAAATCACCCGATATAATCCTATTAGAAGAATTTGTATGGATTTAAATGAATATGATTTTGCAATTGATTTTAATATTGATAGAAATGTTTGAAACATAAATTAGTAAATTTGTTATAATGCTATAAGTAAATTATGTATTCTATTTTTATGTTAGTATCATAATATTATTAGTCTAAATAGAGTGTGTAACTTTAAAGACGAATAAATAAATAAACTAGTAAATAAACTTGCTATTGACTTATTATTTTTAAATTCATAAGTTACTTAGGCCCGTTTGCTGATACGAAACTTAAGCGTTTATGTTCAACATAAACGCTTAAGTGACACATATTGCTTTGCACCAAACATATTGCTTTGCACCAAAATTTATGTGTAAGAGGAAGTGTCACATAAGATATTTAAGTAAGACATAAATGATTGAATCAATCGTTATAGCAATTTTTGGACGTTCTTGTACGCTAATATAAATAGTGATTTAAAAAAAATCAATATCAATAAAACAAAATAAAATGGACTTCGAAATCCTGGATGTATTTGATAATGACGTTGAAATTCTTGAAATTGTTGAACTTGGAGTTCCTCGTCA
Organism: Eupeodes latifasciatus; assembly: GCA_920104205.1. NCBI lineage: Eukaryota > Metazoa > Arthropoda > Insecta > Diptera > Syrphidae > Eupeodes > Eupeodes latifasciatus. The sequence continues at coordinate 24,810,724 of OV049924.1, forward strand.
AATATACAAAATAAAATGGACTTCGAAATCCTGGATGTATTGGATGATGACGTTGAAATCCTTGAAATTGTTGAACTTGGAGTACCTCGTCAAATATACGAGAGAAATGAATATTTTTCGTCGTTTGATGAGCTCTCGTTTTACAAAAAGATTTCGTTTAACAAGAGAAATAACCATAATTGTTTAAGAAAAAATAGAAAGCTTATTAGAATGCCCTTCAAACAGGTACAGTAATTTTAATTGAAATATAGCAATTGAATTTCAGGCAAGTTGCTTTCTTCATTGAGATCCTGTAAATCGGTGTCACTAATGGTATGAAGTGTGGTTCTTAATTTGGGATGAACAGTTTTCTTCAGCATAGAGGGTTTGTAGCCACCCCAGTCGTTGTTCGAGTTTTCTGCAATCTAAAAAATAGTTAAGAAGTCAAGCAGTCAAGCAGTGAATTGTTGTTTTACAATTTACATTTTCGCCTTGATTTTCTTTGACTTGATTGTCACCGTCAAACTCGTTCTCCAAGCCATGAACAGTTTTTGGGTTCATAATGGAGATAGGCAGTTCAAAATTTGGGTCTGTCGATTTGAACGGCTTCCCACCACCAGTTTGCATAAAAGAGGCTGGGATGCGACCCACACTGATAACTTCCCATCCCGTCTATCGATTTGTCTTGCTTAAAAGTTTGTCTAAATGTATCAATTCTTGCCAAATTTGCGTTCTATTTTTTGTAGATTTTATTTTTTTTATGAAAAAACGGACTGTTGGATTTTTATAAAAAAATTACTGAATTTAAAAAACAATATTTTCTGTGAAATAAAATAAGTTTGAATCTAATATTTTTAATTTTTGAAAAGCTATTTGAGCCGAAAACCAAATTTTACCAACTTTTATTAATTTTTTTGTTTAGGTTTTTATTTTTTGTAAAAAAAACTGTCAATTCGATTTTTCTCAAAATTTTTCCTAATGTTGAAAACAATAATCTCAAATTTTTGAAAAGATATTTAAGTCGAAAATCAATTTTTACCAACTTTTGTTAAATTTTTTTTTCGGTTTTTAATTTTTTGTAAAAAAACTGTCAATTCTATTTTTTTCAAAATTTTACTGAATGTTGAAAACAACATTTTTTGAAAGATAAAAGTAGTTTAAAGCCAATATCTCAAAGTCTTAAAAAGATATTTGAGTCAAAACTCAATTCTTACCAACTTTTTTTTTATTTTTTTTAGGTTATTATTTTTTGTAAAAAAACTGTCAATTCGATTTTTCTCAAAATTTTATCAGATGTCAAAAACATTATTCTTCATTGCACAAAATTGTTTTGGAAATGAAATCATATTTTAGTCGTAAAATTTTCGAAGTGACAATTTTTTTTTCAGTTTTTTTGATTTATAAAAAAAAACCGTTAATTGGATTTTTTCCAAAAATATAATTGTTTTGTATCACGTTACAATATATAACATAAAATTTAATTCAAGTCTCTAGCGTCATTGGTTCATGAGATATTTAGGGTTAACCAAAATTTTCACCTTTTTTTTAAACTGCTATGGTAAAAAAACCACCCACGCAATTTTTTTGAGAGCCCTTTCTGCATCTTTCTGCCTTATTATCTGTATAACAAAATTTATTTGAAGTCGATATCTCTTCTGGTTCTTGAGCTATGGACGACGAAAAAAACGTCGCGAACGTACGGACGTACGGACGTACGTACACACGCACGCACAGACATCTTTCTAAAAATCTTTTATTTCGACGACTCTAGGGACCTTGAAACGTCGAGAAATGTCAAAATTTTCAATTTGACAAATCGGACCCATTACAATAACTTCCTATGGAAAGTTAACTAGAAAATTTTTCTTGAGCAGCTTCCTTCCGGGTCTCGGCTTTGTAGTTACCATACAGCCTTTTAAAAGACTCGCTATTCCTATAACACGAAGCTCCGGATTGGCTGTTGAAATTTTACTCAATACGACACCAAGCATTTTCCTTTTCCTTCCATGTAGAGCCATCAGTTTTTTTGTTCTCTATTACAGCTCTCTTCGTAAATGCATTGAAGAAGCAATGTTTTCTCGTTTAGTGAAAAGTTGGGATTTCTTTTCTTCATTTTGTCTGCCATTTAAAAAAAAAAAAAAAAAAAAATTTAGAACACAATAAGAACCAGCAATTAACAAAACACCACCGTTTCAATTTTGATTTTTTCACGAACTTTAATATTTTGACGTTTTTTGTAGGACGAAGTGAACCAAGATGTGTTTTAAATCTGCTCTTTTGCTAAGTTCAACATAAATTCGTATGTGCCACATATGTAAATAAATTTATGTTTTACTTAAACGCTATATGAAACTTAGCTAGTAACAAGATTTATGTTTCGTATCAGCAAACGGGCCTTAGTTGCTTGTTATTTAAAACTAAAGCTTGTGAATTAAAGTCAAACTTATGATAGAAATTGACTTAAGCTTTTGTAACTCGGATTACTAATATAGTGGGAATTTTGAAGTCACAGAGTTAGCAAAGCTAAATCAATCAAAATCAAATCAAAGTCGAAACCGTGTGCGTCGCGTAGTGTTGACAAAAACCCAGATTTGTCGACTTCTAAATGATCTTTCAACATTCAAGGAACATAAGAATTTCAACCAGCTGATAACCAGCTACCTGATTGGGAACGTTAATTGTATCAAAATGATCCGAATTGTCATCGAAGAGACGTCTTCAATAAAGAGGCCTATTTTAATGTTCGAGGTAACTTTAATAAGCAGAAATCTGGAATTTGGGGCTTGGCGTTGGCACATCTAAGAATGATCGTTAAAAATCCTCTTCATCATCAACGGGTCACTATTAGTTGCGATTTTTGGTTTGGTGACATTGGTATGATTGAGCCTTTATTATTTTAAAATGTTTCAATGATGACAATACTCTGTCCTCACACGCTCCGTAAATCCTGACCTTGACAGGTTATACAACGGGTAATCAAAATCAAATGCTGTCTACTGTCGCAAAACCGCAACCCTCCACAAATGCAACTATTGATGCGTGGTATTTGCATCGAAGAGACTGAACAGCTAATAGTTTCCACAATCTCTTGTGGAGTTTAGGATGTCTCCGACGATGCAAGAAGATTTTTACCCTTTCTGACCTGGTTTTAATTTATAAAGCCTATGTATATTCTTTCGAAACTCAAGTACAATTCCCATATCTAGGCATGTGCTCCAATAACCCACTTAAGTCCCTTGGACAGAATTCAAAAGAGAGCTCTTAAAATGATAGGTGACCGTTGTCTTATTGAAACTTTTGTATCTCTTTTATCACTATTTTCATAAACAATACTCTAAGGAAATAGCCAGTTGAATTCCTCCTCTGAATCAATTCAACCGTAATACCCGTTATTCTAGAAAAGGTCATCAATTTACCCTTGCTTCCAATTTCAGACGTGCTATTAAGTACAGAGATTCTTTTTTTTGGGGCACAACACGAATGTGGAATGCTTTACCAGACTCAATATTTTAAACTCATTATAATGAGCAGACATTCAAAACTACTGCACATCTCCTTTCTAATACTATACTCGTATAACTTCTACCATTCAATTTTAAAAACTAAATTTTTAAATTAAAATTTTAGAAAAAATATTTGCTGCATATATAAGTCTTAACTTAAACTTGTTAACAGAGAATCCTTCCCATATTTTGTAACTTGGTTATTTTGTAGTTTAATCCTTTTTTAAGAACTCTGGCTTAACATACTTACTTATGATAAAATCTGTAAGATCCATTTCATTATTTTAGATTAAAGTATGGCTTTAAAAAAAAAAATTAAATCACTATCACAAACTGTTCATATTTAAGTTTAAACTAAAATTTCTAATACTTCAACTTTTCGTTTGATACCATTAGTGGTCATGTATGCCAAAAATCCTTTAGAATTTGACTCATCTCTTTTCTGAGAAAAGCCTATATCTAAATTATTCTAGCCACATGTTCCAGGTTAAATAGTTTACTCTAAGCAAACGGATTCAAATATTTATTAAAAATTCGCTTTATTCATTAAATCCTCATACCCTTAGTCCGTCCCTGTCCCACACCAATTTGAATATCATTTAGAAATGTTCACTCAATATGCACAGAACAGAACTCTTCTATTCAATTGCTGATGTGAACTGTATGAACATTGAATACAAACTGCCCTTGTTTCTGGGGCAGTAATTTCTACAAACATGTATAATAATATAGTAAATATCCATACACATTACATATACATAAAGTACATACCAACCCTCTCTTCCTTCTATTTATAATTTCTAGGAGAAGTGAATTCATAAACATACATACCTTCTTCGTCATTGCATATACATATGTACATACATACGTTCGGTCCAACATCTACATATGGTATCAGAGAGGAGATAAGAGAAGTGGAGAAAAGGGGTATATAATTTCATCTCGAAACCCAATATTGATTTAATCTCAATTCAACAACTCAATTTGTATTCGCTCCTGATTGAATTCGACTAAAGTACCATTAAGAACTTTGTGCTTGTGGAAATATCCGGGGTTAACTCCTCCAAAAAATGGACTTAATTCAACCCATCCCCGCATATTCGGATCTCGGATCTGGAAATCGGAATCGGAAAATCGGTATGGGAATCGCATTGCATCGCATTTTTGTTCGGCACAGTTGTAACAACAGACGGAATAAGTGCTTCAGCTGATATCCTCAGAAATTATTGTGATGATTGAATAAAATTTCCATATCACGCGAAATTCCCGCTTGATTACCCATTTCCTTTTTGAATTTACATAAATGCATGTGGTAGAAATGAGTATAACTACTCGTATTTATCTATACGTACTCCTACTCATACTCATATGTCTGTTGATGTGCCATCATCGTCGTCGTCGACTGTTCGAGATCTTCGAGTAGTTCACTATCTACTACTCGTAATAGTACCTAAAAGTACATGATTGCATATGGTGTGTAAAGGGTAGGTGTACCACATTATATGGGCATCAAGGACACACAGGACGATTCGAACAGGATATGCAGAGATATGATAATTCAGTAGACTACAACTTAATTCATTCTCTGATTACTTATATCTCCGATGTCATTCGAAAACTCTTGTAAGTTTATTTTGAGTTCCGCAACACAACATACGCGTTAACCACGTCACTTCTGGGAATTTTAACAACCTTTAAAGCTTATAAGGGTTTCCTTTTCCTTTTTTTTTTGATAAATATTTCAGTGTTATCCCCAAGAATACTGAGAACACACATTAATGCAGAACTTTTAAGTATACAAGTCGTTAATTCTTTGAAAAAAAAAAATCCCTTCACGTAGGAAAAACAAGCTTTAAGAAAAGTACCATATTATGAATGCTGTGGGGATGAAAATATTCATTGAATTTATTTTAAGAACTGAGAGGAGTTCAATGAGATTGTGAAAAGAAAAATATACAAACTATTTAGATGTTGCTTTAAGTAAGTCGTTTTATAAATCCTAATATTTAACTTTACTAAATATTATTGTTATAAAACCATTTTAGTTCATTTAAAATTAATTATTTGGAAGCTATTTCAATGTTGTTTGTTTAATTAGCGAACACTTTTCTTAGAAAAATTAAAAACTTAAAAAAAATTAAATTTTAATTCCAATTAAAATACATGTTTAACCAAAAGTTAAATTGTATAGTCTGCTTTATACATTTTTGATAAATCCACATATTAATATATTCAATGCTGGTTAATCCATTAATATTTTCAGGTTACTTCTATTATACTTTTGTCTATTTATTTTATTATTTATAGCTTACTAACTTTTGTTTATAAATCCTGTAATTTTAAATGTACCATAATCTTGCCACTTATTACCCAACCGTATTTCAAATGATTTTTTGCAAAAAGGATGTTTTTGTATGTTCTACTTAACGTATTAATTTACTTTCCTGGTATTTTTGCTTTTTAAATATTCAAATGAAATTATTAATTTAACTACCAAGATAATGTGTGCTATATTTGGCTATAGAAATTTAAAGCGTAAATATTTAACAATGTATTCCATGAATGTTTTTTTTATGTCATTTCAGTAGAAATAAATAAAGGTTTTTGTTTTTAAATGACAATCGTTTTATTTTTCTCAATAAATATTAATAATTACAAATTATAATTGCAAGTTAGCTACTTTTAAGTTATTGTTACTAGATTATGGATCATTTATTCTTTATTAAAATTAGTTCGTGGGAATTTTTTCTTCAGTAGTTTCAATGGTTTTGTTGATATTCTGGAAGTTAAAAAAATAAAACGTTTTTTTTTTCAATTATTATTTTATTTGCAGAAAAAAAGGTAATAATAATTAGTGTTACATATATATTTACATAAACTTGTATGAATAATGTTTTATTAATATTTATATGAATTTAAAATTAAAAATCAGGCTGGAATGCAAACCACACTGATAACTTCCCATCCCGTCTGTCGATTTGTCTTGCTTAAAAGTTGGTAGGTTTTTATTGTTGTGTTAAAAAAGTTGTCAGTTGAATTATTCTTAAAAATTTCAAAATTACCAACAATATTTTGCATATAATGAAATAGTTTTATTTCAAAACCAAGTTTATTTAGTCGAAAACCAATTTTTACCAATTTTAGTAGCATTCCTTAAAAGTTTTTATTTCATATATAAACAAATACAAATTGGATGAATGAAATTAATTTAAGAGACATCGAGAACCGAACATACATTTTTACCAATTTTGCGTACTATATTAGTAGATTCACTTTTCTTATGAAAAAACCGTCTGTTGGATTCTTATAAAAAAATACTTGAATATCGAAAACAATATTTGCTGTGAAATAAAATAAGTTTGAAGCTGATATTTTTAATTTTTGAAAACCTATTTGAGTCGAAAATAAATTCTTACCAAGTTTTAATATTGTTTTTTTTTACGATTTTTATTTTTTTGTAAAAAAAGCTGTCCATTCGATTTTTCTCAAAATTTTACGTAATTCCGAAAAAATACATCAACTGATCGCTACATCACGAAAGACTCTTTTTGCTCGTACCAACACAAAATAGCAGCCTTTCATTCAATGGCATACAGATTGTGCAAACTCCCACTTTCCGTTGGTAATTTCAAAAAAGAATTTGATTACATTGTTCATTTAGCTGATGTTAATGGTTTTGAGAAAACGGTTGTGGAAAATATTGTGAAAAAACAATCAAACCGAATACGGAAAAATGAAATATCCACACTCTTTAGCCAAATTCATTCAAACAACAAATTTCGTATATCGTTTTCTTACATACCAGCAATAACAAATCAATTGCAAAAGGCCTTAGAGAAAGAAAACATACATATCGCTTACAACAATCCTCTGGGGTTTCCACCTTGCAGTGGTGGGGAGGCTTACGCTTAAAATTCTCAGCTGATCAGCTGTAGACTTTTATTTCTTAAGTCCTCAGCTGGCCAGCTGAGATCTTTAGGCAAACCAAGAGAAACCCAAAAGACGAAAAACCATGAACAGCACACAACAAAAGAACGAAAAACCAGCGGGGATATACGCTGAAACGTCGACAGAAGTCACGGCTGCCGGCGCGGGCTTTGCCTCTCTAACAGTAAGAGGGGAGAAGTCGCCAGTGACAGACAAGAACGTACATAAGGACAAAACTACAGAGACGACAGTAACGAACATTACACAGGAGGAAGAAGACCTTCTTCTCACTCCTTTTTCCAACCTCGGTGTAGAGGATGGAGCTAGCATCGGAACACTAGACGACGACACATGTTCAAATGCTAGTTCTACCCTCTCACGATTGTCTACCACTTCAGTTCGGAGTAGAATCTCCAACTGTAAGAAGACCATCAAACGACTTGGGAAAAGGAAATGGGAGGAATTGACGACAAACGAACAGATAAGACTTTTCAACGCTCGTGCTTTCCTAAAGAACGAACCTCTTATGATGGGGGGGCCACATGCCCAAACATCGGGGGAGGCGAATTCCAAAGGAAACACTGACATGGGTGCGCTGATGGGACCGCCCAATCCGCCGATTGATATAATTCAATCCAGGAAAGGAACGACCCCTTCAGTTGCACCCCCGACTAGGGAACAGACGCCGTTGCAACCTTCGAGGCCGTCTACACCCACCAGACCCAGTAAGGGGCCATGTGCAACAACGGGCTTGGAGGATGGTAAAACGGTCTCGAAGGAGAAGAATCTGGAGGTTGCTTGTGAAAGCAGTACAAGGGGCCATGTCCCCGAATGCAGCTCTAGCATAACCCCTTCACCTTCGTCAAGCAGCGGTGTCATGGACGTAACTACACTAAGTACTAGGACGACAAAAAGGGTGATCGAGAAAAAGACTACCAAAACTCTCACCGTAGACAGAATACTACATAGGAGAATACGCAACACTGAACGGACAATTCGACGCCTATCCAACAAAGATCCGGACTCCTTAACGGCAAGGGATAAGATAGTGCTCGAAAACGCTACACGTAACCTTAAGACACTGACAGCAACGAACAAAGACAAAAATATAGGGACTAAGAACCTGATGAAGGAGAAGGAGATGGTGGGCCATGTGCCTCCCCTGGACCCTGATTCAGTGGCAAAAACGTCCAAAAGAACAAGGCAGGATGATACACTTTCGCCCACGAAAAGATCACCCCTGCAGAAAAGAAAAAAGACCTTGGCTACAGAAGAGACGTTAGAGGCGCGCAAATTCGCCATTGCGGATTTCGGCAATCCCTCGAGAAAACTCTCAGAAGACCAATGGCAATTATTGGAAATGAGAATCCTGGATGAGGTTAACGATGCTATCGTTAATAGCAGGCCACCACCACTCTTTGGGAACCTCAAAACCATCCATGGGTTCAAAGTTCTGACGTGCGAGGACGACAATACCCTCGTTTTCCTGCAGGACTTCGTCAAGAGAACGATAGCTCCCTGGCCCAACGCTGATCTCCGCTTGGTCGGTCCGAACGAAATCAGCGACTTCGTCAAACCTAAGGCCAGAATGACGATCAAAGGTCCCGCGATACCCCGAGATCGCGTAGAACGATATCTCCAATCTCTAAATACGGAACAGCTAAGTCAGAGCTGGAAAGTAATAGAGATGGGAGAAAGAACGGAAGAAGGTACAGAAGTGGTGGTGCAACTTAGCCACAAATCTATACCCCTTTTGCGGAAAATAGGATTCAAGGTACGCATCGGTATAAACCGGTGCAAACTGCGGCTAATAACAAACAAACCAAAACAAGTAAGTAACAAAATATGAGCATGAAATTGATTCAAATTAATCTTCATCATAGTAAAGCCGCCAGCTCCAATCTTGTCTACATTTTGGGAAGTAGACAAATTGACATTGCCCTAATTCAAGAACCCTGGATTTCAGGTGGCAGAATTAGAGGACTACACACATCAGACTTTACACTATACAAAGCCACACAAGTAGCTAATAGTAATATAAGATCTTGTATTTTAGCCAGGAAGAAGTTTAATCTCTTTCTTTTAGCAAATTACAGTGATCCAGACCAATGTGCTGTGAAAATAGAGAGGAAGGGACTCCCACCACTGATCCTGGCATCGTGCTATATGCCGCATGACGGACAAGAAGGGCCTCCCGCTAATATCACAAGCCAGCTTGTAGAGAAAGCTGCCTCTGAGGGATGGGACGTGGTACTAGGCTGTGATACAAACTCACATCATACTCAATGGGGTAGTACCGACATCAACAACAGAGGTGAGTCTCTTTTTGAATTTATACTAGACCATAATCTTTTAGTAGCAAACAGAGGTAACGAACCCACTTTTGTAACTAAAAATAGAAAAGAAGTGCTTGACGCTACCCTAACCAATAACTCAAGCACACTAGTAATAGATCAATGGAATGTTCTTAAAGAGGAATCATTCTCACACCATAAACTGATAGGGTTCTTGATACACAATGAAGTAGCAACTCCAAAACCCTTTAGGAACTTCAGGAAAACCAACTGGAATATATTCTGCAGGGAAGTAGGACAGGGGACCCGGACACACTTCTAATTCAAGAACCCTCTGACATAGATATTGCGTCAGAAAAACTCAGAGTTGTTCTGAATAGCGCTTTAGAAAAAAGCTGCCCCATTAATCATATGGGAAAAGGTAGAAAAAAACCACCCTGGTGGACCACTGAAATAGGCAACTTAAGAAAAGAAACTAGAAGACTTTTCAACGTCGCCAAAAGAACTAGGAAAGAAGCTGATTGGGAACATTATAAGGCCAGTCAACGTATTTTTAAGGTCGAAACTCAACGGGCAAAACGTAGCTCATGGATGGCCTTCTGCGGCGAAATAGAAAGTACAAATGTATCAGCAAGACTCAGGAAAATTCTGACCAAGGATTCAGTCGCTCTAGGATCCCTCAAAAAACCTACAGGCAGCTGGACTGAATCCGGTGGCGAAACGCTTGAGCTCCTTGTGAATACTCACTTTCCTGGCTGCGTAGCTGATATCCGCAGTCCAGAAACAGAGTCTCATACAGAAACCCTAGTACCATCGGATATTATAACGGAAGAAAGGATAAAATGGGCCATTCACTCCTTTTCCCCGTACAAATCCCCTGGTCTAGACGGAATCTTCCCTATGATGCTTCAGAAATGCATAAACCTTATTATCCCACACCTAATTAGCATCTTCAATAATAGCCTTAAATGGGGGTATGTTCCCTTATCGTGGCGTGAGGTAAAGGTAGTTTTCATCCCTAAGGCTGGTAAACCTAGCCATACGGAGGCCAAAGACTATAGACCCATTAGTCTAACATCGTTTATTTTGAAAACTTTTGAAAGGCTAATTGATATACACATCCGAAGCACCCTGAAACCGGACTGTTTATCGGAATTTCAACATGCCTACATTAAAGGAAAAAGCGTTGAAACAGCATTGCACAATGTTGTCAGCGTCATAGAAAAATCACTGAATGACAAGGAATACACCCTTGCAACGTTCTTGGATATTGAAGGAGCCTTCAATAACGTGAAGAACGAAACAGTGAAGCAAGCCTTGGACGACCACAAAGTCGAAAAAGTAATAACACAGTGGATAATGAGTATGCTCCGAAAGAGACAAATTAACTCTGAGCTAGCGGAAGAAAGGGTGAGAGTAACCACATCCAGAGGCACCCCTCAGGGTGGAGTTCTCTCACCGCTACTTTGGGTTCTTGTCATGAACGGTATACTCTCTAAATTGAAATCAAGTGGAGTAAAGATAATAGCCTACGCTGATGATCTTGCATTGCTAGCGACTGGCAAGTTCCTACCCACTATCAGTGAACAAACCGAATACGCCCTCTCGTTGGTAAGCAAATGGACTAGGAACTGTGGGCTGACAGTTAATCCAGCTAAAACAGAACTAGTGCTATTTACTAACAAGCGTAAAATACCTGATTTTAAAATTCCTTCAATCGAAGGCTGCCCTCTTAAAATCTCCGACCATGCAAAGTACCTCGGTGTGATCTTAGATAAAAAACTAAACTGGGGCCTGAACACTAAAGATAGATTCAAAAAGGCATCGATTGCCTTTTACTCCTGCAATAGAATTTTCGGGAAAACCTGGGGACCAAACCCTAAAATTATCAGATGGATGTATTCGGCAATAATTAGACCAATACTAACCTATGGTAATTTGGTATGGTGGAAAGCTTTAGAAAAGAGCACGAACCTGAAAACTTTGACAAAAGTTCAAAGACTTGCGTGCACTGGCATTACGGGAGCAATGAGATCCACTCCAACTGCGGGACTGGAAGTTATACTCAATTTGATTCCCCTAGACCTCTTTGTTCAAGAATCTGCGGCCAAAAGTGCCCTGAGACTTAGTCAAACCAAAGTCTGGATAAACAGTTCCATAGGACACGCCCAGATCCTTCATAAAATTATGGGTCATAGTAATACAGCAGACTATAAAATACCCGTACTTGATTTTCATAAACCATTCCAAGCTGCCATCCCAAGCAGAGAGGAATGGATAGATAATATACCATACTCCAGTGAGTCGTCAATAGCTATCTATACTGATGGTTCTAAAACGGACACTGGTGTAGGGGCAGGCTTCTATTCTGAATCTCTCAAGTTGACCGCCTCGCTTAGGCTTCCAAACCACAGCAGCGTCTTCCAAGCGGAGGTCCTGGCAGTGACAACAGCTGCTAAAAAGGTATCAATGATGGCGATACCACGAGCTGATATCACCTTTTACATTGATAGCCAAGCGGCAATAAAAGCGATTACTGCAACTGAGGTAAAATCAAAGCTTGTTTCATGCTGCCGCGAAGAGCTTAAGGTTCTTGGCGCACAGCACAATATTAGACTCTGCTGGGTCCCAGGCCTCAGCGATATACTAGGCAACGAGAAAACCGATGAATTAGCAAGATTAGGGTCAATGCTTGACGAAAGCCAAGCTCAGCTAGTTAGCATCCCTACCTGTTATTCAAAACAGGAAATTTCAAAAAGAATAACAATTAAGGCCGATGAAAGGTGGAACCTTCTTGACACCTGCGGCACTACAAGAAAGATCTGGCCCTGTTTTAACAAACAAAGAACGGAAAGAATTATGCAGCTACAAAAGGGATCACTTCGATCTCTTGTAAGCATAATCACCGGACATAATCTGTTAGGTTATCATATGAAAAAGATGAGAATCAGTTCAGATGATCTATGCAGAGGATGCGGTGACGAGGAGGTGCATGAAGATACTTCGCACTTTCTGTGTCACTGTCCCGCACTCTCCCATCAAAGGAAGAAACTGCTTGGCAACTATTTCTTCGGGGATTTAAAAAAACTCTCTAGTACGCCAGGTACTAACATTCTGAACTTCGTCAAAGCCTCTAAATGGCTTGACTCACTGAACACATAGGTTTTTCTTATTAGCTTGAGTAGCAATACTCATGGGTATCACAATGGATCTGTGTTGATCTAAGTGTGACGGTAAAGACATCAACTGTCAGCCCCTCAACCTAACCTAACCTACAAAAACAACGGCAAGCTAAAAAACATTCTCGGTTCAACCAAAGATGCCACCCCAACAAGTGAAAAAAGTGGTATATACGAAATCAGCTGTAAAGACTGCAACAAAAAATATATTGGCCAAACGAAGAGGAGTATACAAACGCGATTTAAGGAACACATCAGCTGTATCAAACATAAACAAATAAATCGATCATCTGTAGCAGCTCATGTCTTCGCGTCGTGTGATAACAACGAACCACCGCACCACATCGGCCCCTTTGAAAAGAGTGTTCGATTATTAAAGAGCGTGCATAATGAAAGAAAGCTTGATGCATTTGAGTCTCTCTTTATTCACAAAGCTAAGAATGTCATGAACAACGACAATGGAAACATTCTATCTCCCTTATTCTTATTAGCATGAATTTTGTAACTTTTAACATTAATTTCATATTGAATTTGTTAATTTCTTGTTTTTTCTTGTTGTTTTGTTTTAGTGTAAATCGAGGTTTCGCTGATGATGAACTGCATGCCAGTTCGAAATGCATTCGATTTTTAAAATTTTATAAATAAAAACACGGGTTTTTGAATACTTGAATTTCGTGTTTTATTGTAAAATTTTGACATTTGTAGTCAATAAAGGAAACTACCTTCATATATTTTCGAAAACAATACTTCTTATAAGTTAAAATTAGTTGAAAGCCATAATCTCAAATTTTTGAAAAGATATTTGAGTCGAAAATCAATTTTTACCAACTCTTAGTAATGTTTTTTTTTAGGTTTTTATTTTTTATTATTTATTTTATTTATTATTGTTTTTATAGTTTGTCAATTCGATTTTTCTCAAAACTTTACCAGATGTAAAAAACGTTATTCCTCGTTGCATAATTATTTTGGAGATAAAATCATTTTTTGTTAGTCAAATATTTAAGGTGACAAATCTTTTTTTTTCAGTTTTTTTGAGTTATAAAAAAATCGTTTGTTGGATTTTTTTTTTTCAAAAATATATTACAATATATAATACAATATGAAATTAAATTCAAGTTTATAGCGTTATTGGTTCGTGAGATATTTCGGGTTAACCAAAATTTTCTCCTCTTTTTTAAATTACTATGATAAAAAAACACCCTCTCAGTTCATGCATCTTTGTGCATTATTATCTGTATAACAACATTTATTTGAAGTCGATATCTCTACTGGTTCTTGAGAAATGGACGACGAAAAAAACTTCCCGAACGTATGAACGTACATACGTACACACGCACGCACAAACATCTCTCTAAAAATCTTTTATTTCGAGTCTAGGGACTTCGAGAAATGTCAAAATTTTCAATTCGACAAAGCCGACCAATTATACAATAACTTCCTATGGAAGTTAATAAATTTGACAGCCCGTTGAGAATTAGCGCCTAGTGACTTACAACTCTCAAGCATTCCTGTGTGCGAGTACAGTTGTCAGGGATGGAGGGGACCTACAGTTGTAAGCCGAGTCTGAACGGCTGATTTGAGAAAGCACTTTTCATGACAAGAATTACTACTGAAGAATTTGTCAATTCCTCGCAAGAGGCAGTACCCTTGACCAAAGATCTCTGGCATGACAGTCCAACGCACTTACCATCATGAAACGGGTATTAGGACTCAAGTTAAAGCAGTGTCCTTATTTAGGAAGTCTTGTTTGAAGTTTTCTTATTTTTAAACACTTTAAACAACTCTTCTAACTAAAGAACCTGTTTAACAAAATGACAGCCAACTTTTGTAAAACACATTTACTTTTGACTGCTTATTTAATCAAATAGAACGAAAAATTGAAACAAACTCAAAGTTATCTTCATTCTGCAAAATAACAAAATGACAATTTCCCACAGAAAAATGTAACATTTATAAACTATCAATTAAAAATATAATTATTGTTAACATTTTATAAGACTCTTCTTAGAAAAAATAAACGAACTAAAATGACGAAACACAAAAACGGCCAATATCAAATAAATATTTAATTACACCATTTCCAATACTAGTGTTAAAGTGTTGCAAAAAGATCTGGGGGTTATTTTTGACCTAAACTTAAGTTTAATTCTCATATTGATTATATAATTTCTAGAGCTAACGCAATGCTTGGCTTTATTATGAGAAACTCAAAGGATCCGCATACCTTTAAACCATTGTACGTTGCACTAATTCGTTCTGTTCTTGAATATTGCTCTGTTGTTTGTATGAAACGAGATGTCAACTTATTGATTTAAAGCCCCTCGATAAAAGGAGATCGTACTATTTAACTATGTTTGCTCATGATGTCATATCTAGTCATATTGACTGTTCAACTCTGCTTTCCTTTTTTGGTTTTAATGCACCTCAACGCTGCCTTAGACCTAGAGAAAACGAATTCTTCAACATCCCTAGACATTACACCAACTATGGCCAGAATAACCCCATAACCAATTCTTGTTTTTATTTTATTCAAAATCGACTTTAACATTAATAGAGAGTTATGTAAAGCCACAATATTAAATTCATTATAAGTTTTATATTTTAGTTGTTATTGAACTTGTAATTTATTACCTATGTACATATATGTATTATTTTATCAATCTAAGAAAGTTTTGATGTACTTGATAGATTTAAATAAATAAAAAAAATAAATAAATAATACGAGTTGTTTTTTGTTTATTAAATTCCCATAGGAAGTTATTGAAATCGGTCCGATTCGTAAAATTAAACATATTAACATTATTTTTCGACGTCTTAAGGTGCCTAGAATCTAAATCAAAGTTTTTTTCGAGAATTGTTTGTGGGTCGGGATACCTTTTTTCGTCGGGCATATCTTACAAATATCGATTATAAAAAAAATGTACTGTAAAAATAAAAAAAAAAGAAAATAATTCCAAACAAATTTAGTGGGTGCTTTTTTAATAGGTATAGCAATTTAAAAGAAATTTAAATATTGGTTGAACCCAAATATCTTTTGATTGATGATTTTTTTATAGTAACACATTGGTATAAGTTTAAAAACAAAATACATTTGTTACGTAGAATATTTTGTGAACAAAAAATGATATTGCCTTCAAATTAATAGTGTGCATCGAAAAATAACGTTTTTGACATCTGATACATTTTTAGAAAAATCGAAGTGACAGTTTTTGTACAAAAAATAATACTTTAGCAACAATTAAGGACAAAGGCTCCAAATTAATAATTGTATCTTTTTATATTTGGTAGAATTTTAAAAATATCTTTTTTTTTTAAATAAAGTTTGAAAAAAGTACAACACATAATTGGTAAGAAATGATTTTCGACTCGAATAACTCGAGAATTAGTTAAGTTATTGACTGCAAGATTATTTCATTCTATACGAAATATTGTTGTTAATATAGTACAATTTTCTTAATAAAATCTTATTTATTTATATGGAATAAAAATATTCAAAAAATGCTACTAAACATTGTTAAAATGGATTTTGACTAAAATATCTCGAGAATAAAAACAGAAATTGAAATCTAGCTAATTTTATGATATGATTTTTTGTTAAGTTTTAAGAAAAATCCAATTAAAAAAACTTCTTACGACAACCTTCAAAAACGACAAGGAATTGATAACAAATGGTTTTCAACTCAATTATTTAAAGAACAAAGAAAGATATCACTCAATTATTTTAAGAACAAAGAAGGATATCCACATTCAAATTGTGTATCTTACACAAAATGTTGTTTTTAATATTTTGTAAAACTTTTAGAAATATCGACAGACGGGGTCGAATATGAAGTAATCAGCCTCTTCTTTTAGGTCGTGTTCTTAGCCTGAATTCATGTTTTTTGCATAGCTTCGGTATTGTTTGATTTTAAAGTACAATTATTATAATTGGTTTCTAATAAAAAACAAATGACTTTCAAGTCTGAATTGAAGAAAATATAAAAAAATATCCTTTTTATTAAGGTATGGTCTTTACATTTCAATTATTATTTTGTTTGAAAAACTTTTAGTTTTGTCTTTTTCACTTAAACTAAAGGGAACTCAATATGAAATTTTCAAAAAGTAACACACTTTACCTATGGAAACAAGTTTGGCCAACATTTCGGTCTTTGAATTCTTCCAGTATTATTAAGACTTTTCAAGGTCTGCAAGTCTAGAAAAAAAAAACAACAATTTTAAAAGCATCATGTTGTTTAAAAATAATTATGTCAACTATTTAAAATTTTGAATTAAAAATTTCACTTCGGTAAGTGTTTATTAAAAATTAAAGGATTAGATACTTTTTACTGCTTCTTTTAATAATTTTGTAAGCAAGATTTGCCTTCAAAATTACAATACGAGTAATTACACTTCTTTCCACAGCTTTTAATTTCTTAGACTTTTACTAGACCTTAATTTTTTGCGATACAACCTTTGTCACAAATAATACTCATTATGTATTACATTACTCTGAACATGAATTTTAATTTTCCCAATTTAAGTTTACAAAACAGAATTAAACACAATGCATTCTTAATTTTATTAAAATTGGAATCAACTTCAAATAGTTAATTCAACAGGTAAGTTGTACAATTGATATCACTCGTTTTATTATTGGCACAAAGTGGTTTCCTGATATCAAGTCAAAACTACGTTTAAAATACGAAACAATTAAAGCTCAGCTTGAACCGGGTTCTTAAAAGTAATGTTTTAATAAAATCATTGTAAATACCTCAACCGTTTTCTTTTTCACCAGAAAATCACTCACTTAACTTGGATTTTCCAAAATTTCAAGATCATACATTTTTTAAATCGAATTCCTCAAATATTGTCGTTACAAGCAAAAATAAACTCAAATCATATCTCACAAAACCTACACGCACAAGTTTCCGTTTCCTTTTTGTTTTTTAACTTATAGCCCGATTAGAGCATAACGTCGACTGTTTTGGCTCCATCAGCCTAGATAGTGGCATAATTCCAATCACCTTTTTTAGAGAATTACTATCAATTCCAAGAGGACGAATGAAAAAGCTTTTTTGGTTTAAATGTAAAAGAGGCAAGAAAACATAAACTCCATTGTACCTACCAATCTACCATTATAGCGCATATACTGGAATTCTAGCAAAAATTTCCAGAACTTGATATAGGTACAGGATTATGGAGTTTTAGATATTCGGTTGTGCTTTTCCTTTATACAAATAAAAATGTCCTAATTAAAATGTGGTTGTCGTTGTCCTGGAAGAAATTTTGCAATTTGAAGTTTATGTTGCACGTGTTGCTTCTGGGGTTTGTGTAGAACTCATAGCAGAAATATTGGATGGTAAATCAAAAAATTTCCCAGTATTTATGAGAAAATATCCTTTTTCTCTTAAAATTTTGTGAAATTCTCTTTCACTTTTCCTAGTTGAGACTTGAGAGTTGAGATACATTTCTCATACCCCTTGTTTTGGAAAATGTATTCCCATTCCCATTCTTAAAATAAAATGAAACACTAAAAATAGCTTCTTTTTGTCATTTTCAGGTGGAAAATTGGAAAATAATTGAACAAACACACACACATTATACACTATTAACATTAAAACAAACCTAGGTACCTACCGTACTTCAGGGGTGTGTGTGTGGGAGGTTGGGTTGTGGGTTAAGGAAAACAAAAACTTGTTGGCAGGACAACAATTTTTCAATGCATTTGTTTTAATAGTGATGATGGTAGGTAAGGTAGGTAAAATGAGGGTTGAGTTGAGGGTTATGGTTAAATCGTAATTTTAGTTTAATGTCAAACCATTTTAGGATTCGTATATTTACGAGCAATTGCAAAATGGGAAACAAGCTAATGCACCACAGCAACAGAGACTTATAGCATAGGGTTCAAACAGGAAAGCTTAGATGCATTTTTGTTTTTGTTTTAACCGGGAATGAATTGAACATATAGGTATCTATATATGTATCTTGAATTGCAACTGCAATGAATGTTCTTTATGTGCGGAAAGCTGTGGCAGGGAAAAAACACGCTGCTTCAAAACAGGATAAATTAATCCAGGAGTGGGCGATGGAAGTTTTGCAGAGTTTAGGAAGTTAGCACGGCCTGTGTAGACTCAATTTATAGAGCAAAGCAGGCAGAGTACACTGCATCAGTTTTATAGGACATGGCACTGCGGCAGTTAATTTTGTGTAGATATTTTTATTTTGTATTTATTTTTCAGAGGAATTTTATGTTTTCATTTTCATTTTTTTTGCAGGTAAACTGTCATTTCAATGGAAAATAAAAAATAGCTTTTGGGTTTAAACAACTTTTGACAAAAAAAAATTATTTTGTGAACATTTTTATTGAATTAAGAGTTTTTTTTTTGGAGGGTTTATATTGTTTGATTAAAAGACTATAATTAAGCTGTACTAAACAAATCAAAAGAACTTGTATGTAGCGGATTAGAGAATTCTCTCATGAAAGGTGTGTTTTGAGTTAACCAAAATGTAAGGACCTCCATTATCATACGGGTCCGGCAAAAAATATTACACGACAATAAAATTCAATACAAACCCAAAAACGTACTCCAATTCAATCTTTCTTGTATTTAATTAGTTCCATAGGACTTACAATTTATGTATGACTAGCGGCCCGTCCCGGCTTCGCACGGGTTGACATAAATAGGTACAGATAATGTAACTTTCTAATGAAAAAAGAATTATTAAAATCTGTCCAGTACTTTTTGAGTTTATTCGTTACATACAAAAATACAAATCTTTCTTCTTTAATATTATATATAGATATATATTATTACATTATATTCCTCGTAATATTAGTGTAAATAAACCACTTCTGGCATATGACAACCTTTGTTGGTGATATAGGCTCACAGGCGGAAATGAAAACTTCTCGCTCGCTCGGAGCTAATTGATATGCTCTCATCGGGAGTTTGCATGGACCGGGAAGAGCTCACACACCGATGCAATGGATTGAGTGGAATGGCGAGCAGTGGTACCATCTTGTTTGAACCAAACCCCATCTCAGCCTATCACGTGAACTTCTTGCTTAAATTTTGAGAGTCAAGAAAACAGCTTTCTCAAGTTAGCCGTTCGAATTCGGCTTAATACTGTAGAGTGTAGGTATCCCTAAAAACATTCCTCGAACACAGTAATGGTTGATATTTGTTAGTCACTAGGCCATAGTTTTCAATGGATTGTTGCGCCACCTAATTTTTTATTTAGATGCCCTTGATGTAACTTCTTAGGGTTTTCAGGCGCCCATCAGTATCGTATAGTTTGCTTGTTCACAGTTCAACACAATTAAAATTAACTTCGTCGCTTGTTATCAAAAATGTACACACCGGAAATATGTTCAATATTCTTTGACTGCTCTCCACTCAAGTTTTTTGGTCCATGGAAAATAATTTCTGGACTTTAGCTATTTGGTAAGGATCGAATTTAAGGTCGAGATGTAAAATTCGTCTCACTGATCAGTTTGATAGACCAAGGGTGTTTTTAGGTGTTCTGGCTTCAAGGGGTCTCACACTTCTCTTTTTATCTTTAGTAGATCCAGTTTCATTAAAATTATCCACCCAATGTTTAATTTTTCTGTAGTTGTGATACGATCCTGTCGACCAAGCCAAGCATTGTGCTCTTCACAACGAGCGCACGTTGTTTACCCAAACACGATATGTTGAATACTCAAAATGGCAATATCGAAGGTGCACAACTCACGTAATACCACACCTCAACTCCCACCATAGCCTAAACAAAAGCCATCTACTTTTGTATCATGACTTCTGCCGTGCCCTAGTGAAAAGTTATATGAGCCGTAATTGGTTCTAGACACTAGTTGTCATGTAGAAATTAGCCTTCAATTTATGAAATTACTCTAAAGAAGTTTCGATCTTAAAGAGTTGAGATATTTCTCAGAACCAAAAAGAACAATTTTACAAACTTTACCTGACTTATTAAAAATAAAAAAGAA
This sequence comes from Eupeodes latifasciatus, assembly GCA_920104205.1. NCBI lineage: Eukaryota > Metazoa > Arthropoda > Insecta > Diptera > Syrphidae > Eupeodes > Eupeodes latifasciatus. The sequence goes on from OV049924.1 coordinate 24,831,572, forward strand.
TTGTCTTCTTCTAACAGTTCTTTATTAGAGTACCTACCCTACAACAAAGATGGTACTTTGAAAAAGTTTCGGTCAGAATTCCCTTACAATCTGTTCTCTTTTTCTTTTGGTCTTAAGCAATAAATCTACGCCAGACTATATTTATATTCTTCTGTCCGGATTTACACCATTGAAGCTAATAAATCGTTTACCTATACCACAACTTCTACTTCTAAAAATATGTGTGCAGGAGTAAGAAAAGCTATAGGTTGGTATGTATGAGTATATTCTTTGATTTTAAGATTTTTGTTTGATGCAGTAAAGTAAAAACTTTAACAATATACAAAAAGGCTTCAAATTCAAAAGCACAAAAGTACAACTATTGAGATGAGAAGAAATTATTTTAAACAAGAAAGATTGATAGCCATTTTTGTTGAGGAAAACTTTTTTAACCAATGAATTATTGTTGTTATTTGTAGAAAGTCATTTTGATCAATAAATTGGAAGATGGAATTTTATACTTTTTCCAAGGTATTGACATTGAGTACTTCGATAAGTGCGGCAGTTGATTCCAGTGCTAGGTGAGTTTTGAATTGATGTAAACGAGCAGTCTTCTGAAGAGTTTTGAATTTTTTAATTTCATGTTAGACAATTTTTTTCGTTCGAATTGAAAAAAAAAATAATAAAATTATATAGGTCTTTAAAACGACTTACCGACCATGACACGACGAACGGTTATTAGTTGCAGTTTCATTAGAAATGTAAAATTTCACACAAGAAATTTGAGAACAAAATTGAAGCATTCTAAGTGTCATTCGTTAAAATCAGTATCAAAATGTTTGATACAAGAAATAAGTAAAAATATTGTTGAAAAACAATAAATAAAAGAGGCTGGGATTTGTCCGTCTGTCCTTTTGTCTAAAAATTTAACAAAATATTTGAGTAAGATGACAAAATTTGGAGTCTTTTTTGTTCTCATAATATTCGATTCAAAAACTATTTTTATCAGTTTTTTTTGTTGTTTTTGTAGATTTTGTATTTAGTAAACAAAAAAAAAGTTGTCAATTGGATTTTTCTAAAAAAAAAATAACTAAAAGTAAGCAACAATATTTTGCAAATGATAAAATAATAAAGTTTAATTTCAATATCTGTTTTTGTTTCTGACATTTTTAGTCGATTTTAAGTTTCGTTAAGTTTTTATTTCTTATAAAAAAATTACCATTGGATTTTTATAAGAAAATTACTTATATTAACAACAAAATGAAAAATAGAATGAAATAATTTTAAAGTTCATTAATTTATCCTCGAGATTTTCAAATAGAACCTAAGTTTTTAAAAATGTTTTGTTTGTTTCCAGTATTTTTTGTAAGTTCTTCTTTTTTTAAGAAAACTAACAGTTGGATTTTTCAAAACAAATATTGAGATGTTATAAACAGTAATATTATTAAAATAAAATCAATTTAAGGCTAATATTATATTTGTTGCCAAAACATTGGAGTCGAAAATCAATTGCTCTATAAGCTTTCCCAGTTAGGTTTGTCAACAAAGTTCTTTCATGTAATAAAAGAAATGTATTCCCAATCAAAAGCAACTGTAAACACTCTCGAATTGGTTTGAAACGGACAATGGGGTTAAAAAGGTGTGTCTTTTGAGTTTTATTCTTTTCGCACTTTTGATCAATGATGTTGAGACTTATCTGCCTGGAGGTCATCGAATCACAGATCTGACATTTAGTGTACTTCTGATTTGGTTATTCTCTGTGAAACCCCCGAGAACATTTGACTGATGATAAATCTATTGCCTTTTGTGGAAATGTGCTGGAGAATTTAAGCAAGTCCAAGTACATAGGAGTGAATATCAACGAAATCATGATCTATATAATAAGGAGAAATATCTTTTCAAATCAACGTATTGCACTATCAGCTAAATACAAGGTATTCAATGCTGTTGTAAAGTCTTCTCTGTGTAAGGCCTCGGCCACGCAGTAAGCGGCTGAGCGGCTAAGCGGCTGAGCGGCAACTCTAAGCGACGTATGGCCAGGCACTGAGCGACTGCTTTTGAGCGATTAGTAGTTAAAGTCGAGATTACACACACGAAATTAACAACTCAATGTTTAGTTTGACCATCTTTACTTCTTGCCGCTCAGAAAATTAAAACAGGTTTGGTTGCTGAGCGGCGCCGCTTAGCCGCTCAGAATTTTGTTTCGCCGCTCGCTCATTGCGTGGCCGCTTCTATGTGATTTCATATGTTTTATATTTGTTTTTCCGCTCAGCCGCTCAGCCGCTTACTGCGTGGCCGCGGCCTTATGCTGCCCAAGTATGGGCAAAGGTGGTTTCTAATGAAACTGTTAAAAAGCTCCAAAGTATGCCCTACATCTCGAGATGAGTCTATCTAAAATGTAGACATACACTCTTAAGCTACACGCAGACTACATCTTAAGCTAGCTGGCTTAACAAGACAGCCGGCTGACTAGGCAAATGGCATTGTATGATCTGTGAAACGTGTATTGGTGGATGGCGAAGTGGAAAGAAATAGGAATTCTTGTTTAGAAACGTTGGAACTGAATACTCGTATCATAGTAATTTTTGGCACTTTAAAGAACTGTTTAGTAAAATATTTAAACACTCGAAGACGCTGTTAGGGTTGCATTCTTAAAAAAAGATCAGCAATCACAAAGCAGAATCCATTCTTCTCCATAATTCTGATTGACTAATAGACTAAACTAAACTAAACTAAACTAAACTAAACTAAACTAAACTAAACTAAACTAAACTAAACTAAACTAAACTAAACTAAACTAAACTAAACTAAACTAAACTAAACTAAACTAAACTAAACTAAACTAAACTAAACTAAACTAAACTAAACTAAACTAAACTAAACTAAACTAAACTAAACTAAACTAAACTAAACTAAACTAAACTAAACTAAACTAAACTAAACTAAACTAAACTAAACTAAACTAAACTAAACTAAACTAAACTAAACTAAACTAAACTAAACTAAACTAAACTAAACTAAACTAAACTAAACTAAACTAAACTAAACTAAACTAAACTAAACTAAACTAAACTAAACTAAACTAAACTAAACTAAACTAAACTAAACTAAACTAAACTAAACTAAACTAAACTAAACTAAACTAAACTAAACTAAACTAAACTAAACTAAACTAAACTAAACTAAACTAAACTAAACTAAACTAAACTAAACTAAACTAAACTAAACTAAACTAAACTAAACTAAACTAAACTAAACTAAACTAACTAAACTAAACTAAACTAAACTAAACTAAACTAAACTAAACTAAACTAAACTAAACTAAACTAAACTAAACTAAACTAAACTAAACTAAACTAAACTAAACTAAACTAAACTAAACTAAACTAAACTAAACTAAACTAAACTAAACTAAACTAAACTAAACTAAACTAAACTAAACTAAACTAAACTAAACTAAACTAAACTAAACTAAACTAAACTAAACTAAACTAAACTAAACTAAACTAAACTAAACTAAACTAAACTAAACTAAACTAAACTAAACTAAACTAAACTAAACTAAACTAAACTAAACTAAACTAAACTAAACTAACTAAACTAAACTAAACTAAACTAAACTAAACTAAACTAAACTAAACTAAACTAAACTAAACTAACTAAACTAAACTAAACTAAACTAAACTAAACTAAACTAAACTAAACTAAACTAAACTAAACTAAACTAAACTAAACTAAACTAAACTAAACTAAACTAAACTAAACTAAACTAAACTAAACTAAACTAACTAACTAAACTAAACTAAACTAAACTAAACTAAACTAAACTAAACTAAACTAAACTAAACTAAACTAAACTAAACTAAACTAAACTAAACTAAACTAAACTAAACTAAACTAACTAAACTAAACTAAACTAAACTAAACTAAACTAAACTAAACTAAACTAAACTAAACTAAACTAAACTAAACTAAACTAAACTAAACTAAACTAAACTAAACTAAACTAAACTAAACTAAACTAAACTAAACTAAACTAAACTAAACTAAACTAAACTAAACTAAACTAAACTAAACTAAACTAAACTAAACTAAACTAAACTAAACTAAACTAAACTAAACTAAACTAAACTAAACTAAACTAAACTAAACTAAACTAACAAACTAAACTAAACTAAACTAAACTAAACTAAACTAAACTAAACTAAACTAAACTAAACTAAACTAAACTAAACTAAACTAAACTAAACTAAACTAAACTAAACTAAACTAAACTAAACTAAACTAAACTAAACTAAACTAAACTAAACTAAACTAAACTAAACTAAACTAAACTAAACTAAACTAAACTAAACTAAACTAAACTAAACTAAACTAAACTAAACTAAACTAAACTAAACTAAACTAAACTAAACTAAACTAAACTAAACTAAACTAAACTAAACTAAACTAAACTAAACTAAACTAAACTAAACTAAACTAAACTAAACTAAACTAAACTAAACTAAACTAAACTAAACTAAACTAAACTAAACTAAACTAAACTAAACTAAACTAAACTAAACTAAACTAAACTAAACTAAACTAAACTAAACTAAACTAAACTAAACTAAACTAAACTAAACTAAACTAAACTAAACTAAACTAAACTAAACTAAACTAAACTAAACTAAACTAAACTAAACTAAACTAAACTAAACTAAACTAAACTAAACTAAACTAAACTAAACTAAACTAAACTAAACTAAACTAAACTAAACTAAACTAAACTAAACTAAACTAAACTAAACTAAACTAAACTAAACTAAACTAAACTAAACTAAACTAAACTAAACTAAACTAAACTAAACTAAACTAAACTAAACTAAACTAAACTAAACTAAACTAAACTAAACTAAACTAAACTAAACTAAACTAAACTAAACTAACTAAACTAAACTAAACTAAACTAAACTAAACTAAACTAAACTAAACTAAACTAAACTAAACTAAACTAAACTAAACTAAAACTAAACTAAACTAAACTAAACTAAACTAAACTAAACTAAACTAAACTAAACTAAACTAAACTAAACTAAACTAAACTAAACTAAACTAAACTAAACTAAACTAAACTAAACTAAACTAAACTAAACTAAACTAAACTAAACTAAACTAAACTAAACTAAACTAACTAAACTAAACTAACTAAACTAAACTAAACTAAACTAAACTAAACTAAACTAAACTAAACTAAACTAAACTAAACTAAACTAAACTAAACTAAACTAAACTAAACTAAACTAAACTAAACTAAACTAAACTAAACTAAACTAAACTAAACTAAACTAAACTAAACTAAACTAAACTAAACTAAACTAAACTAAACTAAACTAAACTAAACTAAACTAAACTAAACTAAACTAAACTAAACTAAACTAAACTAAACTAAACTAAACTAAACTAAACTAAACTAAACTAAACTAAACTAAACTAAACTAAACTAAACTAAACTAAACTAAACTAAACTAAACTAAACTAAACTAAACTAAACTAAACTAAACTAAACTAAACTAAACTAAACTAAACTAAACTAAACTAAACTAAACTAAACTAAACTAAACTAAACTAAACTAAACTAAACTAAACTAAACTAAACTAAACTAAACTAAACTAAACTAAACTAAACTAAACTAAACTAAACTAAACTAAACTAAACTAAACTAAACTAAACTAAACTAAACTAAACTAAACTAAACTAAACTAAACTAAACTAAACTAAACTAAACTAAACTAAACTAAACTAAACTAAACTAAACTAACTAAACTAAACTAAACTAAACTAAACTAAACTAAACTAAACTAAACTAAACTAAACTAAACTAAACTAAACTAAACTAAACTAAACTAAACTAAACTAAACTAAACTAAAACTAAACTAAACTAAACTAAACTAAACTAAACTAAACTAAACTAAACTAAACTAAACTAAACTAAACTAAACTAAACTAAACTAAACTAAACTAAACTAAACTAAACTAAACTAAACTAAACTAAACTAAACTAAACTAACTAAACTAAACTAAACTAAACTAAACTAAACTAAACTAAACTAAACTAAACTAAACTAAACTAAACTAAACTAAACTAAACTAAACTAAACTAAACTAAACTAAACTAAACTAAACTAAACTAAACTAAACTAAACTAAACTAAACTAAACTAAACTAAACTAAACTAAACTAAACTAAACTAAACTAAACTAAACTAAACTAAACTAAACTAAACTAAACTAAACTAAACTAAACTAAACTAAACTAAACTAAACTAAACTAAACTAAACTAAACTAAACTAAACTAAACTAAACTAAACTAAACTAAACTAAACTAAACTAAACTAAACTAAACTAAACTAAACTAAACTAAACTAAACTAAACTAAACTAAACTAAACTAAACTAAACTAAACTAAACTAAACTAAACTAAACTAAACTAAACTAAACTAAACTAAACTAAACTAAACTAAACTAAACTAAACTAAACTAAACTAAACTAAACTAAACTAAACTAAACTAAACTAAACTAAACTAAACTAAACTAAACTAAACTAAACTAAACTAAACTAAACTAAACTAAACTAAACTAAACTAAACTAAACTAAACTAAACTAAACTAAACTAAACTAAACTAAACTAAACTAAACTAAACTAAACTAAACTAAACTAAACTAAACTAAACTAAACTAAACTAAACTAAACTAAACTAAACTAAACTAAACTAAACTAAACTAAACTAAACTAAACTAAACTAAACTAAACTAAACTAAACTAAACTAACTAAACTAAACTAAACTAAACTAAACTAAACTAAACTAAACTAAACTAAACTAAACTAAACTAAACTAAACTAAACTAAACTAAACTAAACTAAACTAAACTAAACTAAACTAAACTAAACTAAACTAAACTAAACTAAACTAAACTAAACTAAACTAAACTAAACTAAACTAAACTAAACTAAACTAAACTAAACTAAACTAAACTAAACTAAACTAAACTAAACTAAACTAAACTAAACTAAACTAAACTAAACTAAACTAAACTAAACTAAACTAAACTAAACTAAACTAAACTAAACTAAACTAAACTAAACTAAACTAAACTAAACTAAACTAAACTAAACTAAACTAAACTAAACTAAACTAAACTAAACTAAACTAAACTAAACTAAACTAAACTAAACTAAACTAAACTAAACTAAACTAAACTAAACTAAACTAAACTAAACTAAACTAAACTAAACTAAACTAAACTAAACTAAACTAAACTAAACTAAACTAAACTAAACTAAACTAAACTAAACTAAACTAAACTAAACTAAACTAAACTAAACTAAACTAAACTAAACTAAACTAAACTAACTAAACTAAACTAAACTAAACTAAACTAAACTAAACTAAACTAAACTAAACTAAACTAAACTAAACTAAACTAAACTAAACTAAACTAAACTAAACTAAACTAAACTAAACTAAACTAAACTAACTAAACTAAACTAAACTAAACTAAACTAAACTAAACTAAACTAAACTAAACTAAACTAAACTAAACTAAACTAAACTAAACTAAACTAAACTAAACTAAACTAAACTAAACTAAACTAAACTAAACTAAACTAAACTAAACTAAACTAAACTAAACTAAACTAAACTAAACTAAACTAAACTAAACTAAACTAAACTAAACTAAACTAAACTAAACTAAACTAAACTAAACTAAACTAAACTAAACTAAACTAAACTAAACTAAACTAAACTAAACTAAACTAAACTAAACTAAACTAAACTAAACTAAACTAAACTAAACTAAACTAAACTAAACTAAACTAAACTAAACTAAACTAAACTAAACTAAACTAAACTAAACTAAACTAAACTAAACTAAACTAAACTAAACTAAACTAAACTAAACTAAACTAAACTAAACTAAACTAAACTAAACTAAACTAAACTAAACTAAACTAAACTAAACTAAACTAAACTAAACTAAACTAAACTAAACTAAACTAAACTAAACTAAACTAAACTAAACTAAACTAAACTAAACTAAACTAAACTAAACTAAACTAAACTAAACTAAACTAAACTAAACTAAACTAAACTAAACTAAACTAAACTAAACTAAACTAAACTAAACTAAACTAAACTAAACTAAACTAAACTAAACTAAACTAAACTAAACTAAACTAAACTAAACTAAACTAAACTAAACTAAACTAAACTAAACTAAACTAAACTAAACTAAACTAAACTAAACTAAACTAAACTAAACTAAACTAAACTAAACTAAACTAAACTAAACTAAACTAAACTAAACTAAACTAAACTAAACTAAACTAAACTAAACTAAACTAAACTAAACTAAACTAAACTAAACTAAACTAAACTAAACTAAACTAAACTAAACTAAACTAAACTAAACTAAACTAAACTAAACTAAACTAAACTAAACTAAACTAAACTAAACTAAACTAAACTAACTAAACTAAACTAAACTAACTAAACTAAACTAAACTAAACTAAACTAAACTAAACTAAACTAAACTAAACTAAACTAAACTAAACTAAACTAAACTAAACTAAACTAAACTAAACTAAACTAAACTAAACTAAACTAAACTAAACTAAACTAAACTAAACTAAACTAAACTAAACTAAACTAAACTAAACTAAACTAAACTAAACTAAACTAAACTAAACTAAACTAAACTAAACTAAACTAAACTAAACTAAACTAAACTAAACTAAACTAAACTAAACTAAACTAAACTAAACTAAACTAAACTAAACTAAACTAAACTAAACTAAACTAAACTAAACTAAACTAAACTAAACTAAACTAAACTAAACTAAACTAAACTAAACTAAACTAAACTAAACTAAACTAAACTAAACTAAACTAAACTAAACTAAACTAAACTAAACTAAACTAAACTAAACTAAACTAAACTAAACTAAACTAAACTAAACTAAACTAAACTAAACTAAACTAAACTAAACTAAACTAAACTAAACTAAACTAAACTAAACTAAACTAAACTAAACTAAACTAAACTAAACTAAACTAAACTAACTAAACTAAACTAAACTAAACTAAACTAAACTAAACTAAACTAAACTAAACTAAACTAAACTAAACTAAACTAAACTAAACTAAACTAAACTAAACTAAACTAAACTAAACTAAACTAAACTAAACTAAACTAAACTAAACTAAACTAAACTAAACTAAACTAAACTAAACTAAACTAAACTAAACTAAACTAAACTAAACTAAACTAAACTAAACTAAACTAAACTAAACTAAACTAAACTAAACTAAACTAAACTAAACTAAACTAAACTAAACTAAACTAAACTAAACTAAACTAAACTAAACTAAACTAAACTAAACTAAACTAAACTAAACTAAACTAAACTAAACTAAACTAAACTAAACTAAACTAAACTAAACTAAACTAAACTAAACTAAACTAAACTAAACTAAACTAAACTAAACTAAACTAAACTAAACTAAACTAAACTAAACTAAACTAAACTAAACTAAACTAAACTAAACTAAACTAAACTAAACTAAACTAAACTAAACTAAACTAAACTAAACTAAACTAAACTAAACTAAACTAAACTAAACTAAACTAAACTAAACTAAACTAACTAAACTAAACTAAACTAAACTAAACTAAACTAAACTAAACTAAACTAAACTAAACTAAACTAAACTAAACTAAACTAAACTAAACTAAACTAAACTAAACTAAACTAAACTAAACTAAACTAAACTAAACTAAACTAAACTAAACTAAACTAAACTAAACTAAACTAAACTAAACTAAACTAAACTAAACTAAACTAAACTAAACTAAACTAAACTAAACTAAACTAAACTAAACTAAACTAAACTAAACTAAACTAAACTAAACTAAACTAAACTAAACTAAACTAAACTAAACTAAACTAAACTAAACTAAACTAAACTAAACTAAACTAAACTAAACTAAACTAAACTAAACTAAACTAAACTAAACTAAACTAAACTAAACTAAACTAAACTAAACTAAACTAAACTAAACTAAACTAAACTAAACTAAACTAAACTAAACTAAACTAAACTAAACTAAACTAAACTAAACTAAACTAAACTAAACTAAACTAACTAAACTAAACTAAACTAAACTAAACTAAACTAAACTAAACTAAACTAAACTAAACTAAACTAAACTAAACTAAACTAAACTAAACTAAACTAAACTAAACTAAACTAAAACTAAACTAAACTAAACTAAACTAAACTAAACTAAACTAAACTAAACTAAACTAAACTAAACTAAACTAAACTAAACTAAACTAAACTAAACTAAACTAAACTAAACTAAACTAAACTAAACTAAACTAAACTAAACTAAACTAAACTAAACTAAACTAAACTAAACTAAACTAAACTAAACTAAACTAAACTAAACTAACTAAACTAAACTAAACTAAACTAAACTAAACTAAACTAAACTAAACTAAACTAAACTAAACTAAACTAAACTAAACTAAACTAAACTAAACTAAACTAAACTAAACTAAACTAAACTAAACTAAACTAAACTAAACTAAACTAAACTAAACTAAACTAAACTAAACTAAACTAAACTAAACTAAACTAAACTAAACTAAACTAAACTAAACTAACTAAACTAAACTAAACTAAACTAAACTAAACTAAACTAAACTAAACTAAACTAAACTAAACTAAACTAAACTAAACTAAACTAAACTAAACTAAACTAAACTAAACTAAACTAAACTAAACTAAACTAAACTAAACTAAACTAAACTAAACTAAACTAAACTAAACTAAACTAAACTAAACTAAACTAAACTAAACTAAACTAAACTAAACTAAACTAAACTAAACTAAACTAAACTAAACTAAACTAAACTAAACTAAACTAAACTAAACTAAACTAAACTAAACTAAACTAAACTAAACTAAACTAAACTAAACTAAACTAAACTAAACTAAACTAAACTAAACTAAACTAAACTAAACTAAACTAAACTAAACTAAACTAAACTAAACTAAACTAAACTAAACTAAACTAAACTAAACTAAACTAAACTAAACTAAACTAAACTAAACTAAACTAAACTAAACTAAACTAAACTAAACTAAACTAAACTAAACTAAACTAAACTAAACTAAACTAAACTAAACTAAACTAAACTAAACTAAACTAAACTAAACTAAACTAAAACTAAACTAAACTAAACTAAACTAAACTAAACTAAACTAAACTAAACTAAACTAAACTAAACTAAACTAAACTAAACTAAACTAAACTAAACTAAACTAAACTAAACTAAACTAAACTAAACTAAACTAAACTAAACTAAACTAAACTAAACTAAACTAAACTAAACTAAACTAAACTAAACTAAACTAAACTAAACTAAACTAAACTAAACTAAACTAAACTAAACTAAACTAAACTAAACTAAACTAAACTAAACTAAACTAAACTAAACTAAACTAAACTAAACTAAACTAAACTAAACTAAACTAAACTAAACTAAACTAAACTAAACTAAACTAAACTAAACTAAACTAAACTAAACTAAACTAAACTAAACTAAACTAAACTAAACTAAACTAAACTAAACTAAACTAAACTAAACTAAACTAAACTAAACTAAACTAAACTAAACTAAACTAAACTAAACTAAACTAAACTAAACTAAACTAAACTAAACTAAACTAAACTAAACTAAACTAAACTAAACTAAACTAAACTAAACTAAACTAAACTAAACTAAACTAAACTAAACTAAACTAAACTAAACTAAACTAAACTAAACTAAACTAAACTAAACTAAACTAAACTAAACTAAACTAAACTAAACTAAACTAAACTAAACTAAACTAAACTAAACTAAACTAAACTAAACTAAACTAAACTAAACTAAACTAAACTAAACTAAACTAAACTAAACTAAACTAAACTAAACTAAACTAAACTAAACTAAACTAAACTAAACTAAACTAAACTAAACTAAACTAAACTAAACTAAACTAAACTAAACTAAACTAAACTAAACTAAACTAAACTAAACTAAACTAAACTAAACTAAACTAAACTAAACTAAACTAAACTAAACTAAACTAAACTAAACTAAACTAAACTAAACTAAACTAAACTAAACTAAACTAAACTAAAACTAAACTAAACTAAACTAAACTAAACTAAACTAAACTAAACTAAACTAACTAAACTAAACTAAACTAAACTAAACTAAACTAAACTAAACTAAACTAAACTAAACTAACTAAACTAAACTAA